>CM045992.1:0-272674 GCA_025175895.1 Wurfbainia villosa | reverse complement strand
CGGATGGATTTAAGTTAAGAAATGAAGAGTAGGTCAAAAATTTTATATACATTTGGAAAGTCAAGCTTATAACTTCGCTTGACTATTTTTCGGGGTTGACTAATGATATTGCTGGTACTTTTTCTACATAATCCCCGATAGAAGGGTTAGCGGGGACCCATGATCCGATCCAAAATATTCGGCTCAGCGAAGGGAGAAAAAGAAGAATTGGTCCGGGCGCGCATATCAGAGGTCATTGGTTCGGGCGCGAATATCAGAGGTCATTGGTTCGGGCACGAATATCAGAGGTCATTGGTCCGGGCGCGTATATCAAAGGCCATTGGTTCGGGCGCAAATATCAGAGGTCATTGGTCCGGGCGCGTATATCAAAGGCCATTGGTTCGGGCGCGAATATCAGAGGTCATTGGTTCGGGCGCGAATATCAGAGGCCATTGGTCCGGGCGCGTATATCAGAGGTCATTTGTTCGGGCGCGAATATCAGAGGTCATTGATACGGGAGAACATCGAAAGCAATTGGCACGGGAGAGTTAGCAGAAGTAATTGATACAGCAAAGAAGAGACGGAAGACACTTCGCTAATAGTGGAACAAGAATTGGTTCAGCTAGGTAATTCCAGAAGCCGATGAGCTGGATAGAGGATCGACTTAACCTGATCAGATACGGTTATACGAAGGAAGTCTGGTACGGAGAAAAGAGGAATTGGTTCGGGTTGATGAGGAACCCTAGGGCTAGGGCACCCGTGGGCTATAGACCTAAGCTAGCTTCACTCAAAGCAGAAGGTTGAGGGAGATAGTCTAACCTAGTTTCTCGAAAAGTAGAGGAAAAGATATTAGGCAATGGCCTGGGAGGCCCCACGCAATATTCCAAGGAGTCTTCACTCCTTATATCTGTAACAAAATTATTCTCCAGGGGGAGGGGGTGGCCACGTGTACGATGGAGATAACTCACGACGTTACGATGAAGGAAAAGGGAAGATAAAAGGGAGGAAGCAAGGAGGAAAGAGGGAGGATCCGTAATTATTCCAACCCAGCAAGAGAGGAGGAGACGCAGGAGGAGAAGGAGAGGGACGACCGCCTCACCGGAGAAGAAGGACAGAGACCTGTCGTTATTACATCTCTTGTATTTTCCTTGTCTTATGAGATCACTGTAAGAGGTTTTTCTCCTCCACCTTTGGAAACTTACTTCCCGTAAAGGAGGACCTTCATAGTGAAAGTGCTTAGGCACTGCATCCGGTGAGAAAAGCTCACCTCCGTGGAGTAGGAATCTTTATTCTGAACCACGTTACATCTTGTGTCTGAGTCTCGATTGCTGGTATCGGTTTCTTGTGTTTCATCTACTTCATCTTCTGATTCTTTCGATTGCGGCCCGTGAGAACCCCTGAGATCTCCTCTCAGGTTCATTGCATTGGGAAGGAGTGAACAGATTTTCACCCGTTCCGCATCACTTAGTAAGTACTTTCTATGCTCACAAAAACATTCAACGTATGAAATCATGCAATTAATTCTCTTACCCTTGATACATTGATACACATGCAAGCATAACTGAAAATCATAACTCTAAATACATGTATCTTATATAAACAATGCTCTTAAGTATTTTAAAACTTGTAAACAGTGTATCTGAACTAGAATGATTAACTTTGAAAATTTTTACTTATACTTATACTGATACTTCAAATTAATAATCATCCTGAATATGGACCCGGCATAGTACCAATGCACGCTTTCCTAATAGGCCAGGGTGGCCAACCACCGAACCTACTAGGGTAACTGAAACTGAGAGCCTTGGCCCGTGGGCGAAACTGATACCCGGTACATGCCCTTTCAAAAGTAAAATACTTTCTTTATACTTATATTCTTATACATACTGAAAGAATGCTCTTAATCCCCTAAACCACGAATGGGGAGTACCATAAAGATTATTATGCTCTTAACCCCAAAAACTGAATGGGGAGCATACTGAAGATCGTTGTGCTCTTAATCCCTAATTCGAATAGGGAGCATCTTTAAATTTTCTTTATAAAGGAAATATTTTTACATCTTACTCTACATCATGCATATAATTGTAAGCTACAACATGCATGATCATAAATCACATTCTTATCATGAGTCTAAACATGATACTGAATCAAACATGACATAACGGGTAAAATCATGTAACTAAAAACACCATGCATAACTGGTTCATATACATGCGTATAAACTGCTCAACCATGTAATTGAAAATAACATGCACATAAAAACATATCAATGACATACGATAACTACTTATACTGCAGGTAAACAATACTTACTTCCTATGTTTTTCACCAATTTATACCATTAGATTTCGTAAAGAGAAGACCTCCTACGCATTCCTTTGCTTTAGCGTGATCTTCTACCAAGTTTTTGAGGAGATCCATCTTGAAAATTCCCTCTTAAATTATCCCACGATGGAGAAGAAAATGGAAGGGGAGAGGAAGGGAAAGGGTTGGTCAGCAGTTGAAGAGAAGAGGGAGAGAGAGGCGTGGGTGGGCGTGGTCAGCGTTTGGAGAGAAGAGGGAGAGAGAGCGTGGGTGGGCATGGCTGACGTTTGGAGAGAAGAGGGAGAAAGAGCGTGGGTGCGGTGTCAGGGTTTTCCTTAACTTAATTACCCCTTTAAATGATTAGCCAAATTAACCAAGTTTTTCCTTTTTTCTGCCTATAGATATATTCTGTTATATCTTACTCATTGGTAATTTTATGACTTAGTAGTAGGAAGCATATTCCCCTAAATCAAAGGTTCATGGTTCGAGCCTCGGTTAACGAACCATTTATTGGAATTCTTTTTTTTTATTTTGATTCTTATTTCTATTATTTTTTTTATTCCTATTCTTATTTCTATTTTCCTCTAAATAAATAAAATAAAAAAATATAAGAACTAAAATTTGGGCTATTACACTTAGAGAGTCTTTCGTTGATACAAGTGAAAAAGTCTTCTTGCAATCAATATCCTCCTTATGAGTGAATCCCTTAGCTACAAGACGTGCCTTATACTTTTTGATATTACTTAGTAAATCTCATTTGGTTTTAAATATCCATTTACAATCAACAGGTTTCACACCTTCAGACAATTCGACTAATTCTCATACGTCATTATCTGTTATAGACTTCATCTCATCTTTCATGACTTCAATCCACTTTTCAGGATTAGAGCACTTTTGACTTTCTGGAAAGATGAAGGATCATCTTTCAGCCCTATGTCAAATTCATACTCTTGGAGATAAGCATAATCACATAAAATCGTGGATCTCCTTTCCCTAGTAGATCGCCTTACAGACACTTGTTCTTGAGACATTTGAGGTGCTTAAGGAACATGCTCAACTATAGGAGGGTGTACCTCAACCTGAGCAGATGATTCCTCTACTTGCATAGGGGAGGATACAAGGACATCATGAAATACTACTCCCTCCGAATGTGCAACATCAATAACGTAGGGTATATTAACCATACCACTACTAGTTGTATCTGTAATAACTGAGGTAGTAGCCCCCAGGGCAAACCCAGATGGCTAAGCAAGCGGTGTTAAGGCTTGAAAGGGCAAGGGATCGATTCCTGGAGGTGACGACCAGACTACCGATGACTCCACATTTATGTGCTAGCCATCTGGGACATGATTTACCCCCCTTCACACATAGGGGCAACGGTGGGGGCCGCTAATATGGCGGTTCCAGATTTTTTTTTTATAATAACTGAGGTAGAATGACAAGTGTTATCCTCCTCAAAAGATATATCCCTTGGATGATTGGATCTATTCTCCCATTGTCTTCAATGAACTTGACATTTTTCGTTTCGAAAAAAGGCATATTTGAGGGGTCATAAAACTTAAAGCCCCTTAACCTTTCAGAATACCCTACAAAATGACAACTAATAGTCCTTGGGTCAAGTTTCTTTTCTTTAGGCCTATAAGGCCTAGCCTACACTGGACAATCTTAAATGTGTAAATGCCTAATGCTAGGTCGCTTATCCATCCATAGCTCATATGAGGTTTTACTTACTGCCTTACTGGGTACTACTGAGTAAGTACACTGTAGTCTTGAGTGCATCACCTCACAATGACTCTAATAAAGAAGTGAATGACATCATGCTTCTTATCATGTCCTTTAGGATTCGATTCTTTCACTCAGCTACACCATTCTGATGAGGAGTATCAGACATGGTGTATTGAGACACAATACCACACTCAGATAGGTAATTGGCAAAAGGTCTTGGATGTTATTCACTTGATCCATCATAATGACCGTAATATTCACCACCACGGTCAGATCTGATAGCTTTGATCTTCTTACCTAGTTTATTTTTAACTTCGACTTTGAAGATCTTGAATATGTCCAAGGACTATGACTTCTCATGCAAAAGGTATAAGTAGTCATATCGGGAGTAATCATCTATACAACTGATAAAATATGTTTGTTCATTCCAAAATGCCTTAGGGAATGTTCTACATATATCTATATGTATCAGTTCTAAAGTACTACTACATCGATTTGCACCTTAATTGTCACGCCCCGAAGGAGACCCCACCAGACAAAAATCCGACAGCATCTCCCCTGTACGGGTGACAATCCAAATTTACATACAAAGGCCTACACGGCCACTATACATCGGTCAACACGACCGGAATCCAAACTCACACGCAGTTATATAATTTGGCCTCAGGCCATCATCCAAAATAAATGACAAACAGTCTAAAATAAATAGACTTACCCCTTCTGCCATCTGAGCAGGAATACTCAACAAAATCCAATCAAACCAAAATCCAAATAAGGTCCATAAGGACACCAAAACCAAATACAAAATCAATCTCCAAACCTATACATGTCCTCTAACCAAAATATCCAAATACCGTAAAAAAACAAATATCCAAATCAAAACTTTACGACGAGTGGGGGTCCGGCAACTGCACTCTCCTGACAGCTTCATCCTGAAATAGATATAAACCAACGGGGTGAGTTCAAAGAACTCTGCGGGTAAAGTAGATATGCAAAATCAGGTATAGCTAACAATAAAAATATCATGCCAGTACAGTCTCACATAAATAGGGTATGCAAGCAAGAAATACAAAATGATCAGACTTACGAATCTCCTACGATATAGGAGCATGTGCACGACTAGAAGTAATAAAGTCACGATCATATATAAGCATGTATCCTGTATGTGCATGACAATCATATGCACATCCAAGGCATCAATAAAAATGCAGAAACACATAAATAAATGCAATCTATGCAAAGTGCATGCGTGCTAATGACATGGTCACCCGACGCCATCCACCGCCTCACACGCAATGGTGAAGCCGAGTGGGTAGGGCTATGACAACTGCACTCTGCCATCATCGCTGAGTGGCCGAGTGGACGGGATCTTTGTCGAGTACACCTATCCTCCCGCCCCAAACATAGTGGGGAGCTAAGCTCTCATCTCCTCGGTGTCATAGGCGGAGGAGGGATCCTCGCCGCTACCACGCGCCTCGCGCTACCCGAGCGGTCCTGAACTGAGCAGAGCAATCGCACACCCTCTGATGTACCACTAACCCATGAGTGGCGGTGTGCGGGCCATGTAACTAGCAAGGCTCAACAATAATGGAACCTCCGGCTCAATCATGCGAAAATGGTGCATGATACTAAAGCATGTAAATCCTACTCATAATATCTATCCAAATGATATGTACAACCAATATATATACATATCCCTAATCCATGTACTATGATCCATATCAAACAGGTAAATATAATCATATCCTAACACATGCATGTATCTAGTAGGCACCAAAAATATATCAGGCATATAAACATGAAAATGTTATTGTAAGCTATCCTACTAGCATATCAATTTGACTTAATCTAAACGTTAAGTCAAAATACCCGCCTGAAAATATATCCGCAAGAAGAACTGAATCGTCACGACTGGGGACCTGCCTCGTGACCGAAACCTGCATATAGCATAATTATAGTCAAGCACAAAATATACAATTCACCGACAAATCGAATAAATAAATCGATTTCCTTTATATCCCAATTAAACCCAAATCTCATATCCTCCAAATATCATACAAATCAATCGATCAACACCTGAATAACTCTGGAATCAACCCAAATCGACCAATCAAGTCACCCGTCCTAGGAATTCCATCACCATTCCTTTCCCAAATTAGATCTCCAACTCAATTTACAGTGGCTCACACATTATTCACAGCCAACCTTGCACAATCACCTCCAACCTTAACAGCACGACGCCCCCAAATAGAACACTCACAGCCCCTCTCAAATCAACTAGCCGAAAAACTAAGTACTTACCGAAAACTCCACTCTCCTGCGACACCAAGGAGCTCGCGGCGGAAGGCAAGCGGTTCTTGGGTGCTTACAAAGGATCGGCGCGAGGACTCGGGTGGGCTGCGACCGCAGAGTAGCCCGGCAGGCCCCGGGAAGGTGGCGCCGTATTGTCGGAGGGATGGCCGACCCGAACACAGCGGTAGCAGACGGGCGTGGTGGAGGAAAGAAAAGAGGGCTTCGGCCGAAAAGACGAGCGTGAAGCGGCGGCGGTGCTGCGTCGAGCGGCGTCGGCGCGGCGGCGTCGGGTCGTCGCGAGGAAGAAGGGCTGGCGGTCAGAGGGGAGGTGCCGTGCGCGATCCTGCTGCCGGCGTTCCTCACGCGGAGCGGCGAAGAAGAGCGTCAGCGAAAGGTGAGGACAGCGCTCAGCGGGCCGGCGGCGAGCACCGGAAGGCGACGATGAAGCGAGCTCACGTCAGCGCCGATGCTGCGGGAGCGAAGCTATTGTGGGCGCCATGGCGAGGAGAAGAGGGCTCGCCGGCGAAGAAGAGGGATTCGGCGATGGAAAGATCGTCGGCAGAGAGAAAAGGAATCGGGGAAGGAGAGAGTGCGGCTAGAAGGAGTGGTTGCAGGAAAAGGGAATAGAAAAAATAGATATTAGGGTTTCCGGTTTAGGATAATAACCCTTAAATAAAGCCTATCTATTTTATCCCCGTAAAAATCTCGTACAGAGTCCGTTTAAATCCAGAAAAATTCCGGAAAAATTCCTAAAATTCCATAAAAATCCCGATAAATTTCCAGGATTATTTCCCCAATTATTTGGCCATTAAATTTAGTGTTTTAAATTTTCCAGTATTTAACATTCTCCCCCACTAATAAAAATTTGGTCCCCAAATTTCCTACTCAAATGCATAACGAGTAAGAAATACCATAAGTACTGAAAATACACCTCACGTACCTTAAGTAAACAAGTGGGGGTATTGAGCTCTGATCTTTTCCTCGAGCTCCCAAGTAGCCTCCTCGTCGGTGTGGTGACTCCACCCGACCTTGACAAGTCGCACAACCTTGTTCCGCAACTGTCGTTCCTTGAAATCCAAAATCCGCACCGGAACCTCTGCGTAAGTAGCATCAGGTTGAATGGAACCTGATACATCTGATAGAATATGTGTAGAATCTGGCACATACTTCCTCAGCATAGACACATGGAATACATCATGTATACTCGTCAAAGATGGGGTAGCGCTAGGCGATAAGCAAGCTGCTCCGATCCTCTCCAAAATCTCAAAGCGGACCGATATATCTAGGAGCAAGCTTACCACGGAGTCAAACCTTTTCACCCCTTTCGTGGGTGAAACTGCAAGAATACATGATCACCAATAGAGAACTCCAAAGGTCTCCGTCTATGATCTGCATAACTCTTGGCGATCCTGCGCTCTCGACATCCTCGTCGATAAATGCGGACCAACTCGCCTCCTCATCTGGAGCTCTCAACCTCCTCCCGGAGGTGGGTGTACGACCTTGCCTACCATACAATGCCTCATACGGGGCCATTTGGATAGCCGAATGATAACTGTTATTGTAGGCGAATTCCACTAACGGCAAATGATCCTCCCAGTTGCCTCCAAAATCTATAACACAGGACCTCAGCAAATCCTCTAGTGTCTGAATGGTCCGCTCAGACTGTCCATCTGTCTGCGGATGGAATGCAGTACTAAACCGAAGCTGTGTGCCTAAAGCCTGCTGCAGACTCTGCCAGAACCTAGAAGTGAACCGGGGATCTCTATCTGATATAATGCTCAAAGGAACACCATGCAATCGATGATCTCCGACAATATAGCTCAATCGATCGAGAGTCGGTCTTCGAATCGATAAGAAGTCTTGGATTTGGTTAGTCGGTCTCGACTACCCAAATCGCATCATGGCCTGGCGTGTCCTAGGCAAACCCATCACAAAGTCCATAGTAATATGATCCCACTTCCACTCAGGAATAGGAATCCTCTCGAAGTAATCGGTCTCTCGTGCTCACTTGACTGACAAATCGACATCTAGCTACAAAATCCATGTCTTTCTTCATACCGCTCCACCAATACAACCGCTTTAAATCTCGATACATACAGGTTCCGCCTGGGTGGATCGCAAATCGAGAGCGATAAGCCTCCTGAAGTAACTCCTCCATAACCGAGTGAGACTGAGGTACACATAATCTCTCGAAATATATAATACCTCATCATCTAGGGTGAACTCACCGTCGGCCCAAGTGATCCGACTACCAATGAATCAGAATGCCGATCATCCTCGAGCCTCCTGGACTTCGTCCGGATAGACGATCGAGCAACCATGGTAACTAGAACGCCTCGCTCGCTGGCCCCTCGCTTCCTCTAAGCTCAACTCAGAGAAACCTCAATCAAATCCGTGACTAAAACTCTGAAGGAAGCTAAAGTCCCTGACTTCCGGCTATGCACAAGAACTACATTGGCTTTCCCGGTGGTAGCCGATGGTACAATATAATCCTTCAGAACTCCATCCATCTCCTCTCGCCGAGATTGAGTTCCTTCACAGAAATGAGATATTTGAGACTCTTATGATCAAGAAGAATCTCAAACGTAATACCATATAAATGATGCCTCCAAATCTTCAAGGCATAGATAATGGCAAACTCTAAATCGTGAATCGGTAGTTTTTTCTCATGATCCTTCAACTGCCGAGAAGCATAAGAGACTACCTGCCGGTGCATCAATATCGCGCCTAAACCTCGTAGAGACGATCAGTATAAAGAACGTAAACCATCGCCCTCGATGGTAATACTGTGGATCGGCGACTCACCAATCTCCTCTTTAACTCTCGAAAACTAGTCTCGCACGCCTCGTCCCACGTGAACTTCACGCCTTCCCGGTAAGGCGTGTCAATGGCATAAAATGCTCGAGAAACCCTCAACGAACTCTCAGTAATATCCGGCCAAGCCTAGAAATCGCGAACCTCCTGAATCGATTTTTTGCCGCTCCCAATCGTGACATCGATCTTCGGGGTCAATCAAATACCTGTACTCGAAACCACATGTCCCAAAACCGATGAGTGTAACCAAAGCGCATTTATTGAACTTCGTGATATAGCCGCCGCCGGAGCCTATCTAGAACAAGTCGAAGATGCGCGTGTTCCTCCTAACGAGAATAAACCGAATGTCATCGATAAAAACAATGACGAACCGATCTAGAAAATCCATAAATTCACGGTTCATTAAGTCCATGAATACGCCGAGCATTGGTAAGCCCAAATGGCATTACCAAAACTCATAATGTCCATATCCGCACAACGCTGTCTTCAATGTCGAATCTCTAACCCTTAATTGATGATATCCGGATCGCAGATCAATCTTAGAATAGACCGATGTACCTGAGATCAAACAAGTCCTCAATACGCGGCAGGATATTTATTCTTGATAGTGACGCGGCTCAATTGCTCGTAGTCGATGCAGTCTCATCGAACCATCTTTCTTCTTCACGAAGAGAACCGAGAGAACCCTGTGGTGATGCACTAGGCGAATAAAACCTCTCGTCCCAAAAGTTCCCGAGCCGAACCTTTAACTCATCCAACTCTCTCGGCCATACGATAAGGAGCTGATGCCGCGCCGCCCTGTATTAACTCAATCATGAACTCCACTTGCCTTCCGGGAGGCGACTTGTGAACCTCCTCCGAAAGATATCCGGATACTCTCGGACAATAGGGATGTCCGCGATCCGAGAGTCACCACCGCCTTTCTACATTGATCATAGATAATGTAAAACCCCGACAACCGTGCAATAAAAGCTTCACGAGCTGAATCGCGTAATGGTCGCTATACCGCCGTCCCGGATGCCAGTGAAATCCCACGAGGGTTGGTTCAGAGGTTGGAATGTGACCACCTCGTCGACATCCATCGTGGGCATGATATCCGATACCAATCCATGCCAAGAATAATATCGAACTCGACCATATCCAAGACCAATAAATCTACCGTAAGAATGATGTTACCAAAAATCTAAAGGACAACCTCGACCTCTGGTAACATCCAATGTATTGCCAGATGGTAGGGAGACGACTAATCTCGTGATCTACTAGGCGGTAATCTACCAATCTCTCTCATAAAAGTACGAGAAATAAACGAATGCGAACTACCAAAGATCAACTAGCATAATAGTGAAAATGCATAAAGTGAAACCGCATGCGAAATACGGATTCGTTGGCTCAGCGCATCCTCTCTGTAATCGCATGAATCCGCCGCCTCGGTGGAGGTGGAGGTGGTATCACCGCCAAAGGGGATGTGCTCGAGCACGACGTCGACATGAAGGTACGAAGGTCGATAGGAAGGTCGTATAACGGCCGCGATCGATCGCATCAGCGGCGTGGTGATCTCGAACTAGTGGCGAAGCCGCCGATCAGTATCGTTGGCGATCTGCGAATAATCTTAGTAGCATCAGTGGCCGGATCGCATCCGTATGCGGCCTCGAAATCAACTCTGACACCGTCACGCATCGGTGTACTTCGCCCATGAATACCATAGCGACTCGCAGGGGGAGCTGCCTCTCGCGGCGTTGCAAGGTCCGCCGTTGCTGGCCCCCTCTCGAGTCCTGCATCGACGCAACGGTCCTCCCCGAATAGAAACCGGAAGCCACATGCCGAGCCTTCTTCAACGAACATCTCGGCTCATGTGTCCAGGCAGCTTGCAGTAATAGCAAACTGGCTGTCCCAAGGTGCAGGCTGAGATGATATGCTCCTTCGATCCACAACGAGTACAGTAGGTGTCGCCAATGGGCGGTCTCCGGCTCTGCTGAAAAGACCGCGAGGGCCCAGCTGAAGATCGTCCTGATTTCTGAGGCCGGCTAGATGCCCCAGAATGACTCTGACCCGGTTGATCGCGCCACTCTGCGATGTCCAGAGTTCGGGTCGATGGGTCCGACCTGTAGATCTTTCACCGTTTCCTCTTCCTGCTCAGATAACCCTGTTGAGCCGACTCGATCAACAAAGCTCTATCCAACGCCTCTCGGTAGGAAGAACTACCAAATCCTGCCATCCCGACCAGATGCCCATCCGTCCCCGCAAAACCGCATCATCCGAGTGACCTATCCTCAAGAACTAACTCGGGCAAAACTCGCTAACCGATTAAATTCAGTATTATACTCCATCATCGAGCGATTATTCTGCGTAGACTCGTAAAATCCCGACGCCTCATCATCCGATATGCCCGCGGAAATATCGACTCAAAAGCCTCTCTAAATCTCGCCTGTAACTCGCCGCCGCTAATAATCGAGGCCAGATATCCCACCGATCTCGGCCTCGCCTCGTAAATGGAAGGTCGCTAACTCGCTTTCTCCCACTCGGAGCGGACTATAGTAGAAGGTACGCCCATCGTCTCGATCCAAGATCGAGCCACGATCGGATCGTCTCTCCATTGAATAAAGTGAAACCGCTCATCGACTTAGCCAATCCGGAATCCGAGCTCGCGCCGCAGCTACATCGAGAGGATAAGTAGGGGCCGACATCGAGTGAGGGTCGACGGCTCCACCGGGGCCTCGCTGTCTGTAGTAGAAGGTCCTTTGGCGGGGTTTTCGATGTAGCAAGAGGATCTCCGTGGTACATCGGATGCCCCAAAGTGGGTATCTCGGGAGGAGGATCCGCCGAGGACCGAGGATCCACAACTCCGTAGCACTGTGGAATCTCGATCAATATGCTCATCCTCGAGATCTCTCGCAAGTCACCATCAAAGATCTCGTCCTCCGGCGTGGCGCGTCCCACACCACGCGCCAGGTATACGCCCACCTCGCTCATATCTCTTAAATGAATACAGATATTACCATAAATAAAAACATATCAAATTTATCATCATACCTATTTCACCGTCAGAGAGGTCCAGAGTCGCCAAAACCCCATATTAATCTCACAAAATCCTCAATTCCAAACATAAAATCGCTTAAATCCATACCAATCCAATCCAAATTACCTCGCAAAACCTGCCAATACATGGCGAACTCCGAAAAATCCAAAAACCCCTAGGAACTCGAAAACCTAGGCGCTCTGATACCAAATAAATTGTCACGCCCCGAAGGAGACCCCACTGCAAAAATCCGACAAAGATCTCTGTGACGGGTGACAATCCAAATTTACATACAAAGGCCTACACGGCCACTATACATCTGGCCAACACGACCTAATCCAAACTCACACGCAGCTATATAATTTGGCCTCGTGCCATCATCCAAAATAAATGACAAACAGCCTAAAATAAATAGACTTACCCCTTCCGCCATCCAAGGTGAATACTCAACAAAATCCAACCAAACAAAAATCCAAATAAGGTCCATAAGGACACCAAAACCAAATACAAAATCAATCTCCAAACCTATACATGTCCTCTAACCAAAATATCCAAATACCGAAAAAAAACAAATATCCAAATCAAAACTTTACGACGAGTGGGGTCCTAAGAATCACTCTCCCGACAAATTCATCCCGAAATAGATATAAACTAACGGGTGAGTTCAAAGAACTCATGTAAAGTAGATATGCAAAATCGGTATAGCTAATAATAAAATATCTCACATAAATAGGGTATGCAAGCAAGAAATACAAAATGATCAGATTTACTCAATCTCCTACCCCGATATAGGAGCATGTGCGACTAGAAGTAATAAAGTCTCGATCATATATAAGCATGTATCTCAGATGCATGACAATCATATGCACATCCAAGGCATCAATAAAAATGCAAAGAAACACAAGACAAATGCAATCTATGCAAAGTGCATGTCGTCAAATGACATGGTCACCCTCGACGCTACCACCGCCACACGCAATGGTGAAGCCGAGTGGGTAGGGCTATGACACACCGTGCACTCGCCATCATCGCTTCCCGAGTGACGAGTGGACAGGATGTCCGGAGTACACCTATCCTCCCGCCTAAACATAGTGGGAGCTAAGCTCTCATCTCCGTGTCATAGGCCGGAGGAGGGATCCTCGCCCGCTACCACGCTTCTGTCGCTACCCATGAAGGCCCAATGAGTTCGACAGAGCAATCGTGTACACACCTCCCGATGTACCACTAACCCATGAGTGGCATAGAAGCCATGTAACTAGCTGGCTCAACAATAATGGAACCTGTCCCTAGCATGCAATCATGCGAAAATGGTGCATGATACTAAAGCATGTAAATCCTACTCATAATATCTATCCAAATGATATGTACAACCAATATATATACATATCCCTAATCCATGTACTATGATCCATATCAAACAAATATAATCATATCCTAACACATGCATGTATCTAGTAGGCACCAAAAATATATCGGCATATAAACATGAAAATGTTATTGTAAGCTATCCTACTAGCATATCAATTTGACTTAATCTAAACGTTAAGTCAAAATATACTGAAAATATATCCGAAGAAGAATCAATCGACGATCGACCGCCAGGATCAAACTCGCATATAGCATAATTATAGTCAAGCACAAAATATACAATTCACCGACAAATCGAAATAAATAAATCATTTCTTTATATCCCAATTAAACAAATCTCATATCCCAAATATCATACAAATCAATCGATCAACACCAATAACTCGAATCAACCCAAATCGACTAATCAAGTCACCCGTCCTAGAATTCCATCCACACCATTCCTTTCCCAAATTAGATCTCCAACTCAATTTACAAAGGCTCACACATTATTCACACCAACCTTGCACAATCACCTCCAACCTTAACAAAGACGACGCCCCAAATAGAACACTCACAAATTTCTCTCAAATCAACTAGCCAAAAACTAAGTACTTACCAAACCCACTCTCACCGCGACACCAAGGAGCTCATACGGAAGGCAAGCAATGGTTTGCTAAAAGGACAATGCACATAGGACTCTGTGGTCGACACGGCAGAGTAGCCGACCTTGGGCCCCGGAAGGTGGCGCGCATTGCCGGAGGGATGGCCGACCGCAAGACACAAAGCGGCCGCAGACGGGCGTGGTGGAGGAAAGAAAGAGGGCTTCCGGCGAAAGACAGACGCTGGGCGGGCGGCGGTCGCCGGCGGCGGCGCGCGCGGCGACGCCGGGCCGTCGCGAGGAAGAAGGGCTCGGGCGGTCGAGGGGAGGTGCCGGCGCGATCTCGCCGCCGGCTGCTCGCCGCCGGCGATCGTGGCGGCGGCAAGAAGAGGGCGCTTGGCCAAGGTGAGGACAATGGCCAAAGGCAAGGACCGGCCAGAGCACCGGAAGGCGATAAGGACGGCGAGCTCACGCCGCGCCGATGGAGCGGAGCGCAAGCGAGGGTCGCGGCATTGCCGGCGGCGGCAAGGCCGCGGGCGAGGAGAAGAGGGCTCACGGGCCGAAGAAGAGGGATTCGGGCATGGAAAGATCGCCTACAGAGAGAAAAGGAATCTGGGAAGGAGAGAGGCGCGAGAACCGCCAAGGAGTGGTTATACGGGCGGGAAAAAGGGAATAGAAAAAATAGATATTAGGGTTTCCGGTTTAGGATAATAACCCTTAAATAAAGCCTATCTATTTTATCCCCGTAAAAATCTCGTACAGAGTCCGTTTAAATCCAGAAAAATTCCGGAAAAATTCCTAAAATTCCATAAAAATCCCGATAAATTTCCAGGATTATTTCCCCAATTATTTGGCCATTAAATTTAGTGTTTTAAATTTTCCAGTATTTAACATTAATTCCTTTTGTTAGTCATTTTCTCTTTGAATACTGTATGCAAATATCAAAGTCTGACATATCAAGGGAATGGAGAATTCCTTGAGACATTAACCTTTCTAGGCATTGTTTGAATATATGTCCTAAATGTCTATGCCACAATATTGATGAATTCTCATCAGTCAAATTGTATTTTGTACTATAGTGTTTAACTTGTATAACTTCTCAACTAGGGAACCAGTACCAATAAGTTTTGAATATTGAAAAATACTAAATATTTCATTTCCAAATGAATAAGCATATCCTAATTTGTCCAAAGAAGAAATGGAAATTAAGTTCTTCCTAAAGGATGGAATTACAAATGTATTTTTCAAATCCAAAAATATGTTGGTTCCTAGACAAAGTTTAAAAACACCTATAGCAGTCACTCTAGCCTTCTTGTCATTACCAGTATAGATATATCTTTCACCATCAATAGGCAGTCGGCTAGTAAGACAACCATGCTCAGTGACACTAATATGAATGGTAGCACCAGTGTTTATCCACTATGTGTTAGTAGGTACAGTAACAAAATTTACTTCTGAACTAACTAAGCCGAGAAGTTCATTACCAGACACTACAATTTTAGTAACCTTACTCCTAATAGTCCTTTTATGTCTAATGGTTTATAAGACTAAAGTTGTTGGAATATTAATTTTATTGGTAGATATCATTTGTGCTATAAGACAAAAGAAAGAACAGAACAAATGCTCACATCAATAACGATAAACATGTATATATATCTAAATAGTGATATAAAGTTAACACTAAGAAAGAAATATATGCACCTATGATGGGTCACTTTATGAGATATCAAATACAACATTATAATTAATCTTTGGATTAAATTATAATTTGTTAGCGGTACTCTCTAATTCTAACTCAAAATACTGTAATATACCATATAATGTGTCTTCCTTTGGGCCGACACAATATGTGCATGATTGATAATCCAATATGTGTTAGATTTGATTATATAACCATCGTTCACTATTCCTGATTTGGTTATATAACTACACACTATTCCTGATTTGGTTATATAACTACAGTTCATTATTCCTTTAATCAGTCACATAACATACCTTCATTTGGGCCGATATCTTACATGTATGATGTTTATAGTGAATCTCCTTTATACATATATCTGACATAAAGATAATTTTCCTTTAAGCCAACCATCCTTAGCATAGATATAGATATCCACTTGCACAATGATGCACTAAGTTTAGCTAATAGTTCTCACTTTGGTGATAGTATTAGTTCAACTTAATAACACTTGTGCTAATGGATACAAATGAAATTCTAGGTTGCTAGACTATATTATTGCTATTAAATGATGTAGGGAACACAAAATGACCATAATATGAAACTTAAAAATTTCGAAGACTCCGAAATGACACTAAATGACATTTTTAAGGGTCGAAATAGGGTGTTATGGGGTTTTACCCAACAAGCGTAGAGATTTGAATGAGCTTCGAAAAGCCACCTAGAACGCCTCAAAATTTATCCCGAGCGAAAATTTATGACTTCTGAAAGTTCCCTACGTCATCAGTCGACTGTTGTCATATAACAACCAACTGATCGTGATCAGCCGATTGTTTCAGTCGACTAACAAAGCTTCTGTATTCAAACTAAAACTCAATAGTCGACTGATATCATCAATCGATTGCTCAGTTGATCAAAAACCATTATGTATCGAAGTTTAAGCTTATCAATCGACTGTCATACCTCAGTCGAGTTCCACAATCGACTCACAAATGTTCTGTTCGAAATTTCCCGTACAACAGTCGACTGGACTTTATGGCAGTCGATTGATGGAGATTAGTCGACTAAAAAAATTTTTGTACGCCAAATTTCGACCAGCAGTCGACTGATGGTCCACATCAGTCGACTGGTGGCCTAATTCCTGCAGATCTAGCGTGGTTTGACGAAAACGATGACTGCATTGTTGTTCTTCGTATTCTTCGCAGAAAATGCAAAAACTTCAATCCGACACTAAACCTAGGACTCCTAACCCTTAGATTTGACAATTATGCATGTTTAAATGCGTTAAATGAAGATCTAACACAAAACGCACGCATTTGGACCAAAGTCGTCGAAAAACCGCATTCTAATGTTATACGATCATCGACACAAAACCTGTGGCTCCGATACCAATTGATGGATCTTTTTTTGAATCCCTTAATGGATCGTGCATCTGTATATGTAATCGGAAAAAATGAAAAATGATCCATACACGAGATCTTGTTGAACTATCTACAATAAGTATGCAAAAATAAAATAAAAGAACAGAAGCATAGAAGAAAGTATTAACCATGCATCTGAATCCGGAGTCAGCATCGCCGGAAGAATCTGAAGTTGGAAGAAGCACCGTAGGACTTGATCTTCTACGGGTCGAGAAAGTTGGGCCCGGATGCTCTGTCCGATGGAGAAAAAAAAAGAGTCGGTCGAATCATCTCTTTCCTACGGGGATCACACCCTACATATAGTGTTAATCTAAAACTCATTAATATCCCATCAATACTAATGGTACGAGTTAAAAGGTTCTACACATATAGATCTAAATTCTATTAACTCACATCCAATAACATATAAATCCCCGTTAATTTAAAATCATAATGGTTAAATAATTTTTAATCGGATTCAAATAAATACGATACGCTTGGACGTATTACGGTAATCATAAATAAATTCACCACCAACGTACAAAAATTTCTATACTTATTTATTCGATTATTTAATTGGATTAAAAAAATCTCTTTTTACCGTCGGGTATCGAATCTTTCTTCGGATTCGAGGAGAACCTCAATGGCGCGACCTTTAAAGTTAGTTTCATAAATTTTTTTTTCTTTCAAATGTTTCTTTTCTATCATTTTCTCTCCCTTACAATTTTTCATTATTCTCCAATCTAACCTTCTCGGACACAGCGTCAAGAAACCAGAACATTCAAGGACACGCATATAATTAGTGGACATATCGTACTACTACTGCAGCACAACCCTTAAAGAGTCTTATAAGCCTCATTTCCTTACTCGGGTGTCAGATTTGCACCAAATATAAGCTCTCATTTCTTGTTCTTCTTCAGCCATTGCAGTATGTCCTTCTCTGCATCAGACAATGCCTCCTCTTTCTTGTCTCTCACTGATCCTTCAATAAACTCAAAATAGTCCTTGTAGTTCCTCTTGTAGTAGTCATCTAGCCTCTGAGAAAAAAAAAAGAGAGAAAAATTAAACTCCTACACATCCAAAACGATGAGCAGTGTGTGTGCCAGTGGCACATTAGATCCTCACCTCTTTGTCATTTTTTTCCTTGTTCTCCTTGGACCTCTTGAGATACTCTAGCACCAAACACAACTATCAGTCATCAGTCATAAAGAGAAACACAATTATTCAGTTTGATTTTTCAGATATTTCTGAGCTCAATATGATTCCAATGGAGTCGAAGGACAAACTCTGAATACCTTGCAAAGAGACTTTCTTGAATCTGTGACTTCTGGAATTATGGCAGTGGATGCAAGCAAGGCTATGGTGCTCCTCCTTCCGATGCCGGCTAAGTCGACAGAAGTAGAAACTGATGATCTCAGCACAGAAGTTCCTGATTCAGAGGAAGAAGGCTGGCTGTTCATTACAGAGAGACAAGCATTGGCTAGAGCCATCACTGAGCAATCCCCAAAAGATAATAATAGATAGGAGGGTGCTAAGGTTGAGATTTAGAATGCACAAGGAAGACCACAGATTAAGTTCCCTTGGATGAGGTTGTTTGGAAGTGCCTAAATTGTCCATGCATCCAATAGTGTGACTAGTTGGAGTTCAAGGTTAGGCTAGTCTTTAAGTTCCCTTGGATGAGCAAGATCAATGTTGTTGGATCCGTTTACAACCTGCTATGACAATCCCAGCAGGTTAGACAAACTTTGGCTGGCTACTTATCCCTGTTCGGTTCACTCGCTAGCCGCCTTCATTCACCTCTATAGCGGCGAAGAATTGCCCTTTTTATATTCTATTTGGTTTCCTTCAAAATTAGCTCGATTGCCCAACCTCAAATCCAAATTCAACTTGGCCAAAACTTATTTCGGTCGATTCAAATCTCAATCACTTTCAAGACGGTAGTTCGATCGGGGTTAAGCTAGTTCGTAATCCTAATTCGATCGAGTTCAATTCCTCTAACCTCGGTCTGGTCTAGCCACTTGACTTGAAACCTAAAGTAGTTGACAATCCTCTCTATCCGTTATGTTTCATCCTCACTCACCAAATATTGTTCTTCACAAAATACAATCTAATTGCCTTTTCCCAAATCATATATTGTAGTTAAATTGATTTTTTCTTCTTTTTTTTTTTTTCAAAAAGTGCACTTTCCCTTATCTTATTTTTATTCGCGCGCACTCGAAATAGTTTAATTAAACAATTTTGACAAAAATCATTGTTAGATGAAAACAACTCCAAATCACACCAAAAGCTTTAAAAAGATGTGAAAAGCTATGAAAAACTATTAGAATGATTGGAGCGCTTCCCTCCCCTTCCCTTTCCCTTTCCCTTTTATAGGACTTGTTCTTCATTGCCTGGGATCATAACCCAACTGATAAACCATATTTAGGAAATGTTTGATCATCGATTATTGTTCAGAAAACAGCACGAGTGCATAGTTACAGTACTTCACCACTATTACAGATCTCTTTGTCTTCTCGAGTTGAGTCTTCAGGTAGCTGGGAAGACACCACGACGACCATTTTCTGCGCAGTCGAGCTTATGACACAAACACCAAGCCACTGCAGTAGCAGCCATAACCAAACCCACCATGGCCAGTTCATGCAATCCAATGCCCATGCTGACAGCCTTAAGCTTCTTCTTCCAATCAGTGCTCTTTTCTTCCATGCCTTTATTCGCTGCGTCTGGATGGTGCAGCTTAGGAAACACGACGCGCATAATTCCTTCCTCAAGCTTGCTTTGGATTTGCTCCACCTTGCATTTCTCTGGCAGCCGGAACTCCTCGCGAAAGCGTCTCCACCGCTTCTGATAACTCGGCAGCGGGCGCTCCCCGGTGGCGACTAGTTTTCCGTCCCCGGAAATGATAACCTGGAGGTGCTCCTTTTTGAAACCTGAGAAAAACAACAACTTTATGTTTGTGGAAAATACGAAATCTTGTAGATAATTAAGCGTGAATAGAAGAAGTCAAGAAGAGATGGGTGCCTGGGACGTGAACGATGAGAGTATCAGCCCCTTCTTCTCGAAGCCATTCATGTGAAGGAGCATGGTCCTCGTAAACACGCTCGTGTTCCATGAGAGAAATGTTTTTGTTTAGCCGCCTAAGTTGTCTTGAAGGATGAGCGAGAGAATGACGACGAAGGTCGAGGACACAATTAAAATACAATGGATATTTATTTATTCGTCCCGCTTCCGTAGTCTCAGTTTATTCCGGCCATTTCCATGTGGGCACTCAACAAGGATCGCCTCAGGAAAGATGGATACCTTGGTTTACTTGGCACTCCTCCATACATGCCAATCTTGTGCATGCGATGGTCGCCAAGCTTCGCAATATTTCTCAATTGCTGTGAGAGATTGGAACCATACAAGAGAATACGCGTCTGACGAGTGATCACAGAGGGCTCCAAAGTTCCAATTATGCTCTGATCCTTTGAAGCAAAGCAAGAAGCCGAGAGTGAAAAGAGGTATCGTGGCTTATGAATTACGGAGGCATCGTGTAGGGACTATGCATGACTGCAAGCTAAGAGCTGCCATAGATAGATCGCGAGTAAGATAAAGAGTTCAAATTAAACAATGAACTTGGTTTAGGGAGCTGGAGGAGTTCGAATTGAAGTACTCAAAGGGAAAGCTCAAGGAGCTCAGAATGAAAGAGTTTGTATTTAGCAGAGCTGATGAATCTCTGTGTGTGTTGACCTAGTGAAAAGAGGTTGGTTAACTTGTCAACCTCTTGAAAGAGGCCTGGTGTAAAACTTATTCAGAAGTGCAGGACCGAAATAAGATCAAGTAAGCGATTTTTTTTTTCTTTTTTACCATGAGCAGGGATTAATATATATCGTATGACATTTTACCAATTAATATACTTAATAAATTTTTATAAAGTTAATATAAAATAAATAATAAATTTTTATAAAACTTTTTGGTCCATTTCGTCGAGTCATCGGAAGAGACTTGATTTTCACGACTATAAGGATGCGTTTGATTGGAATCATCTGTGATTATTTTAATCATATGATTAAGGTTATGGGGAATAAAATATAACCTTATTTGTTTAGTTTAATCCTAGATAATGAGACAAAATCTTATTTGTTTGAAGATTTGAATGTATTACTTACTTTGACATTTACAATATTATTCATAGTTCAATTATAATATTTTTTACAACTAAATTAATTTAATATTTAATTATTTTTTTAAAATAAATTAAATTATTAATTATAATAAGTGTGGGCGGGCAAAGCGAGAATCTGAAAGAGAGTGTGTGAATGATCGGTGAGGATTTAATCGCTATTGAGTGGTTTTAGTTATCGAATCATACAACGTTTAATTTGATCGATTCTACACAGTAGTAAATGGGATGGGAGATTACGATCATCTTAATCCTGCAAACTTAAATACCTAAATTAATAATTAAAAAATAGAAAAAAAAAATGATTGTTACGATTAAATAAAATAATTAATTTATTACAAGTACTTGGCGTCATGACAGTACTGCCTTATTTGAAGATCACTTCCTACATTCATATACTTGGCGTCATGACAGTACTTGGATGCCCACTGCCTGAATTTATCTGCAACTATTTGCTTATCACCAACAGCGAGCCTTTCCATCTTTGATAGATGGACTACAATTAAAAAGTTTAAGTGTATCCATTGCATCTAAAGCAGAATATCTTATCCACAATTTTCATTCTTCTCTTTGTAGAATATCAACAGGAGGAAGTGTTAGGAAGAATCACTAGTACAGAAAAGATTATCATAAAATAAATAATGATCTTAGTGTAAGAAGTACTAATCCTCAAACCCAGATCAACATCTATGCAACATAATTGAATGAATAAGGATTGACAATGACAAACAGCTATCTTTCTTAATTTAATTTATAAACGATGTGGATAATGATATAGCACGTCTCCAGACCAAGCTCAAAAGCTTACTGAGACTTAGAATGAAAGATCACATGTCCACCATTGCTACAATCACATAGAAAATAAATAATATGCTTAAGCAATGAAGCACAAACATAAATAAGCTACACTACTAAGAAGATGTAATCAAAACATTTGAATACAACACTAAGGAAACAAATCTATTGAATGTCAGAAGAACCGCACAATACTTCTTAAACACACATCATTAGACATATAGGATACCTATTCTACCATTTTCTAAAAATCATAGCTTTAGTAACTAGTCAATAGTGAAAACATGAGACAAGAGTAGAATTTTAGCATATTGAAATTGATAAACCAACAATGAATTAAATATCAGGTAAAAGAAAAGCAAGAGTAGCCACATTCAGATAAAATCAGGATGTAAATTCACCACTTAAATCCACATTCAGTAGAAATCAAAGCAATAACAACGTAATGAATATGAGTCAAACAATTGTGCACATTTAGTAGAATCTAAAAATGGCATTCATCTAAAAAGTTTTGTTCAAAATGATATCATGACTATCCAAAATATAAGTACCAACAATGTATACCAAAATGACAATCTAATTCAAACAGTTAATTCATTTGGAATGGATTTCAGAGAGCAGCTTCAACACATAACCTCTCTTAAATATCTTTGGCAATGCGTAGAAGTTGTCAAGCTTGTGTTCATCCTTGAGAATATACTCTCCAACATTCATAATTTCTTGCTCAGAGAATTCAGAAAGTTCTATTAACTCTTCGTATATCTTCTTTTTTCTATGATTATTCTCTGTTTGTTGCTTGAAGTAGTTGGAGATCTCCTCATCAGATTTAGAAACAGAAGTAATATCTTTTTGAATCTCTCCCACCAAGTCACCTAGAGCATCATCAGACTTCCCTTTTTTCTTTCTCGTTAACGTTTTGTTTGTTGGACAAACTGATGAACTTGGAGTCTCAGATGTCTTTATTGTTTGGTTGTCATCATCAGATTCTTCATCTTTGTGACCTTCAACATATTCATCTTTTTCAAGCTCAAACGTGTCAACCTCTTCATTACATAAATTTATCTCTTCTACTGCATCAGCTGGGGTTTCTGCATTAGCTCCTGTGGCACAATCTTTCCCCCACACGTAGACATCAAGTCATCAAAGTGGGGGAACTCTTTGTTCATTAAACCAATAGCAGTTGGATGACTCTAAATTAAAAATATATCATTAGTACAAAAAACTCACAATATAATTATTTTACTCAAGAACAGAATTATGAGACAAAACAAGAACTAAAACTGTTTCAGACAAATAAATAAATGAAAGAAGCATTAATTCAGGAAGAATAAAAATATGACTAATAATATTACCTAAGCATGAAAGAAGCATTAAAACATGAAAGAAGCATTAATTCAGGAAGAATAAGAAGCCAAAACTAAGAAAATTATAGAAACAATATTACTTAAGAAAATCAAATAGGTGACTCTAGTGGGAATTCTAGTCAAAATTTAATGACTAATAACTTCAATTGGAACCTGTTAATCCACACTAATAACCTCAAAGAACATAACATTTGCATTGTTTATTTGCAAGTACATCAAGCATGAGATAAATTTCGATATTTTAGAATCTATCAGTATGGCTCTAGCATAGAAAACTGTTTCATACACTCAGCAGGATATTAAATAAAGTACATATTATGACCCATTAAGAAACTGTTGGATCTAGATATGAGTATGGACTCCTTAAGCTAACATACGTTTGAACAGTGTTTGAATCTAAAAAAAGTTATTAGAAAAATAAGGACTGGAGTCGTTTAGAAAAAGTTACCTTTACCCAATCATCGAAGACATCCTTTGTTGCAATGATACACTTCTCAACATCGTTCTATCCAAATCCACTACTATGATTCAACATCTCATTGATAGCATGGAATTGCCTCTTCAGTAGCTTGTACCTCGACTCGATATGAGGGGTAGCCCTCAGATTGTTGGATGACAATTTAGCAGCCATGACTTTCTCCAAATGTAGCAAGTACCCAATTTGAAAACCATTCTCGCTTTTCCAAGCTGAATCTTTGCTTAACTCAACAAGGCAGTCAACTAAAATAGCATCCTCTTGTTTTGTCCACAAGTGTTTAGTACTCGAAGTTTTTCTTTTGAACTTCGTTAGCATTGAACTTTCTACTTGTTCACTTGATGCATCCTTGGTTATTTCTACTCCTTTTATCCTCTTCTGCCTATGTCCTTCCATTGAAAAATGAAATTAAACCATCCAAATAACACATTATTCTTGCATAAAACATAATCAAATTGTTTAAATAAATAATATACAAACCCAGATACAATCAAATTGTTCAAACGTAATAAATTCAAGATACAATCAAATTGTTCAAACTTAATCAAAAAACCCAGATACAATCAGATTGTTCAAACTTAATCAAATTCAGATACAATCAAATTGTTTAAACTATTCAAATGGATAATAAACACAAATACAACATAAGCAAAGAGTTCAAATACATGGACACTCAAAATTCAAGAAAGAATATTATATTTAATTAACCGATGACTGCCAGCTCATGAACATATCATCCGCAAGCTTGTCTCTCCATTCATTCCAAGCAGGATTGGTCTCACAATGTCTGATCAAATCACCACCATCATCGACATCATCATCATCACTTTCAGTTGATCCCATGGAGCAAAATCTAGCAGTTTGATCTCATCTGCAAATTTGGTAATATAGTTTTAATGATTAAATGATATACCATACATTTATATACTGATCTGAAAGAAACGAGCAAAATGGAAAATTTCAATGAATCAGATACAAGAATTTGTTCATAAACTGATTTTACTTTCTGCGACCTCATGTGGTTTAGTCTACACTGGATCAATTGGTAACTCGGTTATCGTCGAGTGTGTGTATAGTTTTTGTAACAACCCTGATGTCATTAGCATTTAAATTGAATGTGTTTTGAGCATTCATCATACATAAAGTGGCCTGGTTTCAATGACAAATGCATTTTAGGTAGCTTCCAGGAAAAATGAAAATTGCCATGGAGTATCATATTTTTGGGCAAATGTAACAAGTTTCTCATTGTGGAAGTGAAATGGTGGATAAGAGAACTTTCATTAAACTTATGTTTACTAAAATAGGAAAAGACTCCACAAAGAAAATTTACTGCGATAGAAAAAGATTCCACATAAGAAAAGTAAATTAATGAAGAATTGCTTCCATTTGGTTGTACATTCAGAAACTAAATGGATAGATGAAAATCACATTTAGGTATGTAAACATTGACTAGATAGTTCTGCATATTAGATTCAATAGAAAAGAACATTCTTCATGTCTATCCAGAATTGCTAGGTTAGAAATTTTGATTCATCGTACAAATAGCAACTGGAAAATTCCTAAACATTATGGTGAATTTCTGTTATGAGGAATGCCCTTAGTTCAATGCTTTGCTTCCTAAAATGAAAAAAAAAACAATACCAGCAGTTTGAAACACAAAGTTGAAATCTAAATAAAGACCAACTCGACAAGATCTGAGGGGAAAAATGGCAATGACTTCAATCGCATTGGAAATCCACATAAGTTTATAAAGCAGAAAAAAAAATTGATGCACAAGACAATGCTAACCTAATTTTGTCGATGCTCTCTGCCGCATGCATGCTTCTTTTACTAGAAGACAACTTCGCAAAGGAAGTTAAAACCCATGATTCAATTTGTAAGTCAACTAAATAAGTAAAGAACCACAAACTCAGAAATGACTAGCAAGAAGGTATAGACCTACAAGCGACATACACAAATGTTATGCGAACAGCGAAATTTAGGGTATACGATGACACGAAGTCCAAGTAAGGTAACATATTTGAGTTTATAAATCGAAACAATTGTGACAAAGATGCAAATAAAGCCACAATGAATTATCAACGATTCCATACAAGATTAACACTCGCTGGAAGAAAAGAAACTGAAGAAGACAGGAAAAAAGGACTTGATGCACTCTGAAAATCTCGCATCGCTTAGAAAGAGGAATACCGCTTAGAGAGGATAGAAGAGGCGGAGAGGGTACTCAAGGAGAGGGAAGAGATTCTACCGACTAGAGGAGAAAACGGCGAAGCATAGGCTATGCAACCTTCCACAACGATAAGTTCACCGTCACCAAACTTCGAATCACCGCACAATCGTCGCCGCTAGGGTTTCGCTGGGCTCTACTCGCGTGATGGGGGGAGGAATTGAGTCGGAGGTTGTTATTAGGTGTAATTTAATTTATTTTTGAAGGATAATTTTGTAAAGAAAATTATCTTAATCCCGAAATCAAGAAAAATCTAAGGTTTCCTTGGTTTTTCAATTTCGGGTTGAATGCCCCCTTTTGCTTACGTATACTGACGTGTCAGACATGAGGCATTATTTGGGAATCGTCGATTACCTAAATCAAACAAGGTTTTCATCGATAACTTTAGATACATAACTAAGGTAATCACAGATGACCCCCAACCAAACGTACCCTAACAGTAATCCTATCAAAATCAATACAAGTTAGATGACCATTGATCCTCTGACTAGCTATGACCCTCTAATATTCAAGTTAAACCAAAGAAAAGAATAAAAAAAATATGGAACTGTCATATTAGCGGCCCCCTCTAGTTGCTCCTACCGGTAGAGGAGATAAATCATGACTCAGGTGGCAAGTGCAAAGGAGGGGATGACCGATAGCTCAGAGCGATGAACTCTCCAAAAATTGACCCCTATCCATTTAAGAGTTGCTCCTTTGCACTTATCAACTGGATTAACCCTGGAAGCTAAAAGAAGAAGAAAATGAAAGATTGAATGTCGATTGAGAGGAAACAAAAAAGTGAGAGAAAGAGAGAGTCCTCTTTTTCTTTAACTCAATGAGCCTTGTATAATAATTTGCATATCACCTCACCAACAAATCTATTCTCCTATCATACTTCTTAGAGGACAGTTAGAGGACAAACACTGCACGGAACTTCCATATGCTTTGATATTTTCCTTCTTTATTATATATTGATGAGATCAAAATATTCTTAATTGATTACTACCTATGTATATAGGTTGAGTGCCCGAGAGTGAGATATGAGAGAACAAATGAGGCTCGATATTCAAAAAGAGTTGCATGACTATAATGCTAAGGTGAAACAATTATATTCAGAAAAAACTTTATTATTTGGAAGAACTAGACTATAGTATTCGAGACAACCATCTATCCTTGCTTCGAAATCAAATAATAAAAGACGACCAATATAGACAATTTTGTAGTTATTAGTTAATGGACCAAATGGATTGGACTAAAAGTTTGCCTTTACAAACAGAGTGTGATTTAAACATTAAAAGAGTCTTACAGAGACAATGTGATTGTGGAAGTTGAGTTTCACTGTCATACTGTAAGTACTTTTCGAATTTATCTTAGTGATTGGTAAAAAAAATTTGTGGAACTGAGTCGATCACTCTCATGATTAGTCAGACATCAAATATTCATGCTTTCAATTTGACTAATTTTGAAAATAATCGATTGGACTCCATGAAAATTTTCATTCGAGGGTCAAAATAAATTCGAAAAGCACAAACAGATTCGAACGGACGAGTCAAAGTCACTATTGGATTGAGCAATCAGTAAACATTCAATAATATTCTAGATGAGAATCGAATCCTCATTGCATAATGAATAGTCTCACTTTTTATAATCATTGTAGCGCGAAGGTATTCTAATATAATACATCAACGTCTTTTTGCTTAGGGAGGTATTGCTGCCAAATATTATTTTTATTCGTAATGTATATTAAAAAAAAAAAAAAAAGAACATTTTAAAGCTTTTAAAATTCTTAGGGGCATTTTTGAAAAAAAAAAAAAACCATGTAAATCTTGCGCTCGCACGCCCTCGACTTCGATCCCTCTTTCCTTTCGGATGGGCGGAATACTATGTGCTAGTCTATCGATCTTATCTTTCCAGTAGAACTGATTTGATTCAATCGGGTACTGACTACGACGAGCGTTCAATCAGGCATGGCTAATAGCTCGCAGCACTCCGGTGATTTTCTTGCCTCTTTATGCTTTCAGTGCTTCTTGTTCAATCGGACATGGTAAATAGCTCGCTCCTTGGAGCAGAATCTAGTCGATTTAAAAGAAGCATGCGTATAGGTTTTTGTCGTCTCTGTAGGCATTCTGGTCGATCGTCTTGAACCATTACAATCAAAGAATCCTAAGTTCGCACGATAGGGCGAACGAAATTTAGAATTGATTGAGCCTTCTGTTAATTCTGCTTATGAGTAGGTTGATTTTTCAAGTATGTCAAGTGGACGAATTTGGCTGTGCTCTATCCATGGTCTTACTGCATCATCCATTCTAACATGTTTATGGTGAAACTTTCCTCTAAGAAATCTCATATAGTGAAAGGTTGCAAGTATTTCTATTTTTAGTTTGATGTATGATATACTCAGATCTACTCATACGCAGATACTAATTTATTCTAATCTCTTCGGAAGATGAAATCCTATTCTTAAAACAAGGTTTTCTGCAGAAATGTCGCTATTGATCATAAGATGGATTTATTTTCAGCAACTATGTTCCTGGACATTGACTGGCTTATTTTCTATTTCTTATCATTTGCGTATTTCTGATGTGTGATGTGTGTACCTTCGTGGGAACCAAAAGTGATCGTGGATGTCACTGAAATTTTGGTTATTTACTCATCCTTCAGCATCTGGGGTGGATAAAGTCATGGACACTGGTCAGCAAGTATCTGAAGGCGAGGCTACTATTGAATCTCTAGAAAATTCAGTTTTTACTGTTCCAGAACCAGTTAGGGAGGACCAAGTGCAAAATGCTGTCAATTTTTTGTCACATCCGAAAGTGAGAGGTTCTCCTGTACTATATAGGCGTGCATTTTTAGAGAAAAAAGGCCTAACGAAGGAGGAAATTGATGAAGCCTTTCGTCGTTTACCAGTAAGATCTATTTCGTCTTATTTTCCTTTCACTGAATCTTACTTGTATGTTTTTTTTTTGAATTCTAGTAAGCACTTTATGTGTCGTATTAGGATCCTTCATTGAATGCCGAAGCTGTTGAAGCTCCCATTGCAGATCAAACTAATAAAACATGTTGGTACTTGAAGCTCCCTAATGTTTTTTATATGCAAATGTTAAAGTTAGTTACCAATTGGCAATATTTTGAGGATCTTAATATGTTTAAGTTACCGGTACTTTCACCTCATTTCTACATCAAAATAATTGACTAAAATATATGGTTTGTTCCTCTTAATCTTATTGCATATAATTTGGAAATATTTTCTGCATTGGAGAACATGTTTTTCAAGTTGACATGTTAGCAACTTTTGAACCATTGGCATGTATCTAAACCATTAATCATTGAAACCTTATGTCTGCATAATCTCGATCCCTTCATTAACATGTTTCATTATTCATAAAAATCTCAATACCATAGGGAAACTTGCTGCATATTTTCTTGCGGTTAAGTTTTGGAAACTTAAGTATGATGTCACCCCTTGGAGCTACCATGGAAAAAAATATTAAACAAAACTTCCAAAAAAATTTCCTCCTTCCATTTTGCTTCCTATTCCAGTAAAATAGTATCTTCAATTTTCTAAAAGTTAACTTTGTTAGTTGTCTTATCAATAGATGTCCTCTGTATTGAATCTTCTACCCAAGAATTTTTTAGAAATGATTGTCTCATCTCTTATTTTCCTCTCAATAAATCAATGGAGAAGTTTCCAAGTATGACTCATCAACTTATACCTCTGTAATTATAACAACATCATATATCACCTTTGTTCTTATAAATAGTTGTAATTTTTTTTTACTATTATTGGCTTCTTTTTTTTTTGCTTCTTAAAATTTTGTTGATTAGTTCGTACATTATGCTTAGATTAAATTATAAACATACCATAAAAATGTTCATTTTTATTTTTGTCAGTATCTATGTTACATTGCCTTTTCGCTTTTATTGTAGTGTAATGCATTTCAATATTTTAAGTTGGTTCAGTTTGTTACAAGTAGTTTTCCATTTGCACTGTTTGATTGTTGAAGTTCTATAAATAGTTACCAGCTCAAGTGTTTCCATCATAAATAATAGTTTGTATAAGTGACTCTTGAAATCTCATTTCTCCTTCGGCCCTTTTTGATATTTAGTTCCAAGATTGGTAAATAAAAATTTGAAATAAAAAACTCTCTGGACAACTGAAATCATACTGATCTTTGATCCTTTAATTCCATGGCCTAGGAATGACCTTGTCAGACTCTTGAAAATTTTTCATCTGTATGAAGAATCTCTGTCCAGGATTCAACTCAAAGTTTGAGATCAGGATTGAGATTATACACGCGTGCTAGATAGTATAAACTCATAGCTTTAACTTTTAAGGAAGGGATGTTAAAGATTCTAATCTATGAGTCTAGAATTGAGGTAATCTTATGTAGGATCTGCTTTTTTGAGGTATTATAAAAAAAAAGGTGATTCCTGATTATTGTTGACTATTAACACGGATTTAGCAATAAAAATACTTAAATGTATGCTTATTTAATGATCGAATGAAATTTGATTTCACCTCCACAATTTAACTTCTTTCTCAAAATGTCAAAAAAGTTTCAACATCCTTAAAATGCCCATGACTACATTATTGAATTTTCCATGATATTGTTTTATCAGATTTCTGCACTAATTTGCAATTTGAACCAATTGTCCTCGACCATTGTTTTTTAACAATATCAACTAATTTATTTTTCTGTAGTTACCCAACCAACACCTGTAACATTGCAACCACAAGTTCCATATCAGATTTCAAAACAATCACCTTCTATTCCTTCTCCAACTACTAGCTTGCACCAATCGAAGTTTCATTGGAGCCAAGCTATTTTTGTTCTTGGGTTACTCGCTGCTTCAGGAACTGGAATGGCTGTGCTTTTTAAGGTACTGATTCATTTGACTAAGAGCTGTGTTGTTGAGGCTTTAGTTGCTGAATACTCACAACCTAGAAGTACAGAGAAATCAGAAATTTGGAACAACTCTTAAAATTCTCTATTCTGTCTATAGAAGATGTTTGTTCCCAAGTTGAAAGCTTGGGTCCGTAAGGTGGTTGCAGAAAAGAATGATCTCAAGTTGATTAACAGATCAAAAGCTAATGTAGCTGAAGAAGCAGCAGAAGCTGCAAGAGCAGCTGCTTCTGCAGCGGCTGCTGTTGCTGTAGCAAGTCAAGAATTTCTCAATGCTAAACATGAAGGTTGGCATTTCGGAACTTTCTTTTCCATTGACTTTAAATGAAATACATATGTTTACTCTTACATTTTCTTGCTAGAGAGGATGTACTTTGAGTCATTGACTAGAATTTTAGATGTTCAACTTGAAGAGATGAAGAGCGTTGGCAATGTCATACGTAAAATAGAAGTTTCAAGGAAAGAATTGGCTGAAGATAATGATCTTCACACAAACAGGCAATCAGACATATGGAAGGGTAATTTAATGGAGTAAAGCTTAGCTATCCAGTTTTAATTTCTGTTGTTTCACAATGTTGCTCAAAACTTGATTCTGTTATAGTGATTATTCTTATCATGATAGAGTTGTTTTTTCATCCATCTTGCAAATTGAAATCTCTTGTATACGTTATTAGTGAATGCGATTGTGTTAATGGGTGAGAGTTTAGACATAATAAACTCAAAGCTTGAATTTTGGAGCAAAAAATTATTGAAAGAAACTTTAGAAAGTAAAGGTTTTGAGTTAAAACAAAACTGAATATATCTGAATTGTAGTTTTAGCACTAGAAAGGGAGGATAGTTTAAGTTGAATGAACAAGAATCTCATTCTAACTTGTAAGAGTTTTAGATATTTGGGGAATTATTCAACAAGGAGACATTATTGACATCTTGAGGGATACCACTAAACAATTGTTCAGTGATTTAGTTTTTTTTTTTCTGCAATACTCAGGCATAATCAAGAATCCGTGGGGAACAGATCAAGTTGACCATTTTAGCTCTTCTAATTTAGGTGCACAGGTCAGTTAGGTTTCTGATGATTTTGGCTTGCTTCCAAAATTTGTCACAATGGTCTTCTTGTTAACTAACTCAATGACTCTTTTCAGCATCAAAAAGTAAATGGTCCTCTGAATATGGAATTTGGATCTGGTAACCATCCTTTGAATCTTTATTATTTTGTCTATGAATTAATCTGAAAATTATGTTCCCATTATCTCTTTTTTTTCTAATTTCTAATAGTGAGGCCATTCTCAAATCCTCCATCCGCCATTCCTACACCACCACCATCCCATCCCAAATCATACATGGAGGTAAGCAATTATGGTGGTTCTTGTGAAAACATTTTTTGCATATCTGATGGGTAAAATTTAGATTGTCGTTGTGTTATTGCTTCAACTTTTGGTGGTTTGTTTGTGTGGATATCTAGAAGTTTCAATGATTTCTTGATAGCTAGCTACGGCTACAGTTAGAAAAAAAATAGAAAAAAAGAAACACTAGTTAAAATTATATGAGGTTGGTAATTGGTATCTCATGAGCATCTTAATTTTTTTGTTGAAGGCTCAATCTTCAAAGTGGATACATTTTATTTAGAAAATAATTTGTTCCATGCAAATATGCAATTTCACTCATACATGATGTCAAATTCCAAATGTTGTTTCATGGTTTGTAGTAGATGCGCATGTACCTATAAAGTTCAAGTCACATAGACCAAGCTTTTAATAAGTAGGCAGGTAGTATATGTTGACCATTGCAAAATGCATGTGGTATGTTGACGCAATGCGGTGCATGTTAAAGAACATTAAGGAATCTTTAAAATAACCAAGTTGCCTAACATATGCATAATGAAGTAGGCTACTGAGCTATCCATTCAATAATTTTATATAAAAAAATGTGTAACCATGCAACATAAAACACATAGCATATAACACTATATTATTGAACAAGATAGAGTATATCATATATGTAACGTAAAATAATTGAACATGAGTAAAACAAGTGTTTTAAGTAACATTACTGAATTTGTCATTGTCGTTGTCATGAAGCCATATTTATTCAAACTATTTAGGACCAACTACTTGAATCTTGGCCTTTCATTGAGCAATGTGCAAGGCTAAATCTCTAGTTAAATAGCTTACACCTTCCACCATCTTTGCATCTTCCACTTTAAGATATTTAACTTTTATAATTATAGGATATATTGGTCATCTCTAAAGGCATCCATAATAGTCTATTTTCTCTTGCAATCGTCTACTAGAGTTATTCTCACACTAAAACTTAACCTTTTAATTTATTTTACTATTGCAAGAACTAATCCTCTCGTAAGAAGAAACATCAACAGAGCCCTTATCTTTTGAGTATCAAGGGTTAGAGTAAGTAATAATTAAGGTTTGAATGAACTAGAATTTCACCTTTTTCGATATACCCATGTACGACCCTCATGTATAGCCTCATAGATCTCATATGCTTTCTAATGCAGTCCCTTGCTACAAATGTTTATATGTGCCTACCTAGGCTTCCTTTTAAAACAAGAGTTAAATTCTAGATTGGACCAAAAGGAAGGATGTATACTAATTTCACAACTGACTGCAGATGTTGTGATTGCATGTTTCAAGAAGCTTGAGATCAAGGGACTGTAATACTAGATGAACAAACCAAGTTTGATAATGAATCTATTCTATTTCATTGGTCAATTATAACATGCTCTTGATAGTTGATTAAAACTCTACACCTCTAACAAATATAGGGGATGATAAATTCTAGTTAAACAAATTCTTAAAATAATTAAATCTAGTCTATCATATTGAAGACTTGGGGAAACTTCAAACGGATGTTTCTTAAAAGAGTGAAGACTGGAGCAAAGAAATGAACATTCAACTACCATGTTAAGAAAAATAGAACAAGAATAATCCGTTGTTATTTTCTTCTTTTATACTCTTTTTTGTTGTTTGTTATTTTAATTAATGCATCATATTAAGTGGTTAACCTATTTTGCAGATCATAGAAATGATACAAAGAGGGGAAAAGCCACCTAACATTAAGGTACAAGTTCTTAATCTTGTTTCTATGTTACAATGTTAGTAGTAGTCACTTCTAAATTTTACTCATTTGTGGTTGACCATGACCAGGATATTGATGACAGTCCTCCCAACCCTAACCAACCAATAGCTAAACCTCGTCTACCTCCTAGACCCAAGGTTTGCATTCCAATTATTCTTTTCTATTTTATTCTTGTATATTTCTCAGTTCATAAGTGAATGGTTTTATTTCATACGATACAGCCAGTGACAATTTTTGATACTCTTTTTTGGAATGATCATTTTAGCTGTTGACTTGTCTCTTATGTATTTCATACTTTATCGTTCAAAATAATTAGTAATTGATAATTATTTAAACAAGTCAATTGAATTTTCTAAATTTGTACTGCTATCAGTCTTTATGTATGACGATAGAATTCAGATGCAAAAGGTTGTGCTTGTTTAAATTAAAAGTAAATGCAGCTGAGATGAGAATAGTATGATGAGTGTGGGAGTCTAATACAAGGATAAAATAATAATAATAATGATAATGGGGAAAAACCAAATGTTGCCATATTTCGAAACAATTAATTGTGGCTTCAATTGACTAAAATTTGAGAAATGACCTACATAGACATGCTGAAAGAAACTCATATATTGAATCAATTAGATTGGTGTGAGGAAAAATGAGAATCTGAAGGGGAAAAAGATCTTCAAAGATTTACTAAAGTTATGGTCTTAAGAGTTCACTCAGAAAAAAAAAATCATCAAACCTACTTCAAATTGTTGGCAGTTACAATTCCTTGCTTTTGTATTTTTGATAAATTTACACTATTTGAAATCCAATGGATCCCTTTTGGCTTATACTACACTATGATTTCAATAATTCTGTTTAACACAGCCTTGGGAAGTCGGCCAGGAAGATCAGCAAGGATCCACTTTTGGTCTTCAATCCAAAGCAAATGGCCTCAGGTTGAATTCTGAAGTTTATAACTCTCAACTGAATGAGAGCTATTCCACCGGAGGAGAGCCTGGGCTGGGTAAGCAATCGATTCAGATCTCTGAGATTGAATCTGAACCAGAAGAGCAGTTTTACGATGCAGTGAGATCCATTGGAAGCCCCATGAAACGATGGGTTCCAACAGAGCCACCAGCATTTCTGATGCCAGAAGCTGCAGGTGCTATTAGGCAGCCAAAATCATCCACTCAGAAGCAGCAATCAGGCGACGATATCTTGATGATCTCCTCTAGCAATATCCATGCCGGCAAGCCCCAAAATTCCGGTACTACTGTGACAGATCTCAATTTAGCTACAGACCTGGAAAGGGAAGCTGGTGTAGAAATCAAGTAAATACTAAAATGGCGGACAATTCAAAGTATCTCAGAGTATTTTGTGGCTATATTCTATCTGAGATTAAAAGCACCTGTTTATGTTTTTGATAACCGAAAAGTTTCTAATATACTATCTGTTGCTTCCCCCAAACTTTTAAGTTTCCATTCGGGTGTCAAATTTGGTCAGTGGATATTGTCTTGGTCATGTTTCTCTCAGATGCCTTCAAATTGTCTGTTGCCTGCTGCTTGCTGGAAAGACTGATATGTTGGTTCTTGATTATCACTTGTGGAAACTTCTGATTAATCAGAACCTGCTGAGGGAGCATGATTGATCATAGTGGACATAAGATAAAGAGGGTTTTGGGAAGGGTCGAGGCAAGAGTGAGTCCAAATTTTAACTGTCTAGTTTTTAACATCGATGCACTATAATTCTATGTTTTCAGGGACCAGCAATGGCGATGCTCACATTAGACGTCTTTCACCTAAATTGTTTATCGAGGTATGAAGGAAAAAAAAAAAAAAAAGGTGCTAAGCTTTACCAACGATCCACTGTCTTATTAACGTAAGCAGGTAGACACCAGAATAAAGTTTCTCATGTCAAAAGTTCCATCCCTATGCAGAACATGGCTGTTGAATATTGATCGCCTCCTTGCCACTTCTGAACTGGCATTTGCCACGCGAGGAGCAGGGAACCTCAACTACTATACGCAGGTTGATGCACAACGCACCTTACTGATTTTACTTCGTTAATTAAAAACAACAATAAATAAAGGCTTTGAGTTGTGTGCTACATTTATTGAATTGTTTTCCTATGTACTTTAATTAATTGAAGTTCCGCTTAAAAAATATATTCCATCCCATGAGATCACATGTAATGTTTCTTGTAAGAAGAGTCGGAGTCAACTCTTCTCGATGCCTGAGAGATTGACCAGATCTACTACGCAAAAAAGTCAACTGAACTCAAATCACAAACGTCGTTGAATAAGTACCAATAAGTTCAAGTGACAGAAAATGCTTGACACCCAAAAAAAAAAAAAAAAAAAAAAAAACACACACACAACAATCTCAATGCCATGCAAAACAACTTAATGTAACTAACACCGATCATCATCATCACAACATCACGTTACCAGCTTCAATGACTAAAAAGCCAACGACTGCAAGCAAGCTCCGATATCCCACTTCACTAGCCCTTCTAGTGGCCGCAGACGATGAGCCGCCTCCGGCGTTGTCATTGTTGCTTCTGCTCTCCGGTGGCGGAGCTATCCCGGCGTCAGACGAAGTCGTGGTACTGTGATTACTCTTGGCTGACGGCGCAGGAGCGGAGGCGGGCGGCTTGGGGCCGAAGATTGCATAAGGCAGCAGCACCTTGTCGACGGAGTAGACGGCGAGGGGGAAGTCGGCGTAGAGCGCGTTGCTGAAGGTGGTGTTGACGACGCCGGTGGAGATGTTGGCCTGGTTGGCATTGACGGCGGGGGTGGTGACGTTGAGGGTGAAGACCCCGGTTCGGTCGGAGGCCTGCGTGGGGAGGGGGTTGCTGGCGCTCTGGAAGGTGGCGAAGCTGTAGTAGCGGGGGAGGACGTGGTAGAGGACCAGATCGATCAGCTCCTGCGGCGAGAGGTTGTTGAGGGTGCCGAGGCCGGCGAAGGCGTTGTCGGTGGGGGCGAAGACCGTGAGGCCGTTGTAGCTGTTGTTCAGCTGGCTGTTGAGCTGAACGTCGATGCGGGTCTGCTGGAGGAGGCGGACGAAGGCGGAGTACTGCCCGCCCTTCACCAGGATGGCCGTCAGGTTGAGGGGACCGCCGGAGGAGGGCGAGGGAGCTTGGGACCGGGCCGGCGGGGCAGTCAGGAGGAGGAAGGATGAGACAGACAAGAAGAACATGAGGCAGGAAGGTGCCATGGCGAATGTATGGAGCTGTTTGTTCTCTGTGTGTGTGTGTATATATATTAATATGGAAAATTTTGATTAGTCTAATTTAATTTGATTCGAAACTAATGCACAGCAAGTACTCTAAATATATAGAGATACAAGTACCTTTTTGTTATATGAGCACATGGTAGGACAGCAAAGAATGCCCTACCGTCGAGAAATTGAGCTAACAGAGTATTGACTTAATTATTATAGCTGCATGCTTCTCGTTTCATTAATCTTGATAGAACGTTGCAAAGCTTTAATGTCTGGAAAACACCTTTAGCTTTGGTTCTGATTGAAGGTTCTCAGTCCACTCGAGTCGCTGAAAGGATCAGGTAATTAACTCGACTCGTCTACGACAGCCATGAAGGTCCTGAATGCACTTGCAAGCAGTGTAATTGCAGTTACAGAGATTGAAGTTTTCCGCGATGGGAAAGTAAAGTTTCAGCACCGGCAGACTACGAATTGTCGCCGAAGGTTTCCAAAAACGAGCCAACTTGAGGATTTGGAGATTTCACAAGTCACAAAAGAATGGAGGAAGTACTTCGATATCAGACCACGTAGGGAGTTTTGCTACAACTCGTAATAGAATTTCTTTTGTTCCGCTGAATTATGACATGGAAGTTGATTTTTTTTTAAAATTTTATCAATTTTTTTTAACAAGCATCAAATATCCAAACTTTTAATATAATTAATTCTAAAAATAATCAACCCAATCTCAAATCTCTGACTAGACATTAAATACACCATCCGAAAAGCGTCTTTTCAATTTTTTTTTTAAATTCAAAATCGAATTTATCCTACCAAAGGATCAAACCACACTAATCTATAAAACACCATCCCATTTTACCTATGCACCCGTGCCATTGAAACTGATTTATTTTATCAATTTTAATTTTATCGACTATTATTAGAGAGATATTATTATTATTATTATTTACAAATATTTTTGATTAAAAAAATAATTTGAGGCATAGACCGTCATTAACAGCCCTATAGTTGGTGACCCTGGGTGACATGGTTTTGTCAAACCTCCAGGAGGATGGGTATTCACGAAATGAAGCATCGAGCAAATTTTAGCATTAAAAAAAGAGATTTATAAAAAAAAAAAAAAAAAAGGCATCGGTGACGTGGCCATCGAAAGAGATCTCTCCTTGATTTCGTCGTGGATGAAGCGGTGTGTGACATGAGTTTTGTAATTGCATTGGATTGCCAAACTCAATATTGACCATGGATTTGGCATAAGCTTAGAATGTCAGATCTATGGAATAGCGTTTCATTTGTCCTTGAGAGGGTTCCAGGGAGGTTCAACTTGGTTCTGGTTTTCTTTCAGGCTCAAAACTAAGGCATCAGTTAGTCAAGTGCGTTTCTTTATGCCGAAAATTTAGACAAGCTTTTTCGCAAAGTGATCAGAAATGCTAGACAGCCTTCCTCGAATTACCTCAGAGGGCCACACATGCTTTCTCCTAAAGCTGTTCCAAGATGTCCAACAAGCCTTCGAGATCTGGAAATGCACAACCCGAGTTCCTAACCTATAAATGATTGACAAGAAGCTCAACAGTTTGCTCTGACCAACAAATTAAACAGCCACAAAAAAGATCGATAAGAAGCTCGACAGTTTGCTCCGACCAACAAATTAAACAAGCACAAAAAATATGGTGAGCTTTCTGCAAATGGACATTTCTGTATTTAGAGCAAGGATGGCACATGCTTGAATTAGGTTAATTGTTGAAGCTTCTGAATTAGTCAACTAAGACCAGGCTAAATTGGTATTCGATGTGATATGAAGCATGTTATCTAATGATTGTTGAACAAACTCTCAAAAACAATTAGGAGAAAAAGATGTTGTTAAAGAAGGAAGTGAAACAGTAACATATGCAATATAGAATCTACTTTTTAGGCATTAATATGTTTTGCTTCCATGTTCACCAATAAAACCTAGAAAATCCCTGCTTATATCTCCAAACCTAATTTTAGCTTCTGTTCTTCTTTTAGGAGCTTCTCACCTTTACTCAGGAATAAAAATACATTTCCAATACCATGTACACAATTCCAACTGTTCTAAATTGAATCTTTGCAGAGTTGCACAACAGAGAAAGATACATGGAGTAAGAAGTTAAATTGCACAGACAATCCGAGACTTGAAGGAAAACCTATTTAAAAGGTTGGAGGAAGTAAGCAATCTTTACTTTCGCTCTTGGTCAAAATTAGACAGCTGTAAGAGAAATCTTCATTGAACAAATATCAAAGTCTAATCCTTAGCATCCAATTGAACTACAGCATGGTTGAAAATTTTTTATAACTGACATGGAAAGCATGACTACGTGAATATGTATCTATAGCTTGTGAGTTGTGACTACCAAGCCAAGAGAATGAATAATTTTACAAAAGTCAACAAATCACCAGTATCAATACCAAATTATAACATATCTCAAACTATCTGAATCTAAAGCAGGAAGTATTGGTTAATCAGCTTCGTGATTACATACATACATACATACAAACAGATCCCATATGGAAAGGGAATTTAGCTCAGAAAAAGTTACCTCCTGCACTATCCATTCCCCCACCAGTAACAAATGGGGAAAACTCTAGCTTCCCAGATGAATCTCCAGTAAGCAAGCATGAACTTTGACGTTAACCTGAAAATTTAATTTCCACATTAAATACTCATTAAATATTATCAGACTATAAGATCATGCTGCAGAAAATGATTTCCAAGTAACTGGTAAAAACCATGTGGCGTTAGTTATTTCTAAAGCATTAAATGATGAGTCACATGATTTCATTAAACTTGCACACCATGAATGCATCAAAAGAGCTAATGATTTCATTAAACTTGCACTCCATGAATACAAACAAAAGAGCTAAGGTGATCCAGTAACCTAATTACTTTAGTTGAATTAGTTAGATGACTAATTTCAGTGAGGTTTGCAAATTCTAAATATAATGTGCATATTGTAAAGGTGGGTGATGATGTTTGGCCAGAGTTCCATTTGTCCATTAAAGCAAACCGTTTTCTTAGAAATAATTTTATCTTCAACTTTCAAGCAAAACGTAACTAAATGTTGTCTGCAGATAACTCATTGACAAATTAAGGCTGCGTTGGTTTCCGCCGCATTTTCCATTTTTTGCATTTTCCAATTTTCTAGAAAATGACTTTAAAACAAAAGTGGAAAATACAAACCAAACAACATTTTCCACATTTTCTCATAAAATGAAAATGGAAAATGCCATATTTTCCACAAACCAAATGCAGCCTAATTTTCCCTCTAATCTGCAATGCATCTTAGGGAAGTCTTTGAACAATATCTGCAAAAGCGTCAAGAATTAGAGTGGACCTAACCAACCTATTCTAGACCATCTGACAAAGAGTTAGACCCAACTGAGATCCGAGAAGTTTAGAGGCATTTTTGGCACAGAGAAGACTGTTTCTGAAGTTCGTAGCAATCTTTAGCAAAGAGAAAGGAGCTTACAGCTTTTAAGATTTAATTTTTTATTAGTTATAGCAAACTAGATAAATTTAATTCTTATTTAGTAGAACAAGTTATTTTAAGAGAATAGGTACCTATGTTATTTTAGAAATGAATTATTCATAAACAAGTTTTTGGGTGAAAAGGATTCATATCCTGTAAAACAAGCTCCAAGCTCTCTTGTTTATCAATCTTTTTGTTTAAAAAATTATGTACTCTCATTGTGATTTATTTGGGATTGTGTTTCCCCTAATGCCACATCAAGTGGTATCGAAGGAGAAATTCTAGCTTGTTACATCCTGACTTTGTCATACAACCCAGAGCAGCCACTCAAAGATCCAACCTGCACATATAAGCCCCCTGCTCTCGTTTTTCAAGCCAAGTCCTCTTTGTTCCCACCAAACCACCACATGGCACACCTTCATGTCACCTCATAATTATCTTGCGCCATCCCACTTGCTGGATTTACAGATCCACCAAAGAGCCTTCCCCCTGTAGCCATTGCATCCACTCCTATACACTGATCTCATGAAGCTTTGCTTTGTCTGAATCCACCTTAACAGAATAAGTAGCCAAGGAAAAGTCCTCATGTGCTCCTCCCATTGGTTGCACAAAAGAAACACCTACTACTGTTCCCAGCGAAGCTAAAGCCCAAAACAAGCCACTTTGCCTCTGCTTGCATCATCTATACAAGAACCCATCATAAAAGAAGCTCAAACACCACCACTCTCAGCTGTGAGAAAATCAATGATCATCCCCAGTACCCTCAATGCTAGGCAAACTACTTCCCCACCAAAAAGAAGGCTTTGACTTCTTGCTGCAGGTTTGAAAGAGACCATCCCTCTTTACGAGCAGACTAGACAAACCCTCACACTAGTGCAGCCCTTGGTATGTGCCTCCCTCAACAGATGCCTCATCTTCGCCCTCTCAGCAGAAGCTGCACTACAACAGCTTCACCAGCAAAGCCATAATATAAGAACTGAAAGAACAATGTGCCTCCCCAAATGCAAATATGCTCCTCTTGGTGGTTGACCTGATATTGCTCCAGCCAGCAGAAAATCCAGTCACTGCCTCCTATACTAGGCCCAACCTTGATGTTTCTCCTAACTGCCTACTTATGGTCCTAGACTCATTCAAACGAACAGTTTCAGATGCAAGCAACCTGGACTGTTACTATTCTGATATCCTTTCTGTTTTGATTAACTTGGATATCTTAGAAGGGGAGGGTCTTTAAGGTGCAACCCAACCACCAGTTAGATATTGTGCATATTGGGATGTAATACAGGATAGTTCAAGGGGGAATTAGCACAAGAATTCTAAATTCAGTGTAACCCCCTGTTTTAAATTTCAAAAGAGAAGATCAAATCTGAATACAGGGACAGATTGAGATTTTAGATCCACACACCCATCATTAAAAAAAAACATTTTTGCTATTGTTTCTTTCTTATGCTATCTTAATAATCATCATAATTTATCAATATACTTATGGAACGATGAGAGGACATACTAGGAAGCAAGGGTCAATCCCCCGCTTCTACAGGGGTGCCGGCTCTCCATGTGATTTATCAATGAATTTTGGGCCAAAAGCTCCCCGTGATTTACCTCTCTTACGATGGACTGGGGGTGGGCTGGTAGGGCCCGCTAGGTTGGCAGATTCCAACCTTTTGCCCAAAGATGAGAGGACACTACCACTAACTATGAGAGTTGTAGACATTGAGAGTGAAGATCACAAATAGTCATATGGGAATGACAACCTTAAATTCATGAGAAGTAACATGAACAATCTAAAATTTAAAAAAAAAATTATCCTCTATACACATAAAATTCAATGCATTACGTGCATTCTCACTTGCATTTGCATTACCCAATCTTTAGAAATGTGAACTTTTTTAATGTATACCGTAATAATTACTAACAAAGGCAACAAAAATCAGAAAATGCCAGAACCATAGTGGATTTGAAGAACCTAATTTCAATGGTCAATCAGATCCAAACATATTCCTTATGGTTAATTGCAATTGTTATTAATTTTTGGAAGGGGCAATCAAAATAAAATAAAATCTCAATTTCTCAAAAACTAGGAGAAGCAAAATACAATAGTTCCTTACTAATTGAAAAAGATGACCAAGAAAAGATAATATAACCAAACTAAACAATGTTAATGATGAATTGTTCTTTCCGCATTGAAATAACAACATAACATAATGCTGATTACTAGCTTATCGTTGTGTTCTTCATGTTACGGAAGAATAATGAAAATTAGACATTTAATTTTAAAGCTTTAGCCTGTGCAAGAGTGTAGTTTGATACATCCTTTTATTTAAGAGATCAAGGTAATCTTGGTAGTTTTAATTAGTAAGTTGTTATTTAAAAACAAGAGATTTATTCCAATTTTCATTGTGAACTATTTTATGCATTAGATTATTTCTTTCCTCAAATATTTTTGATTTATTTCAATTTTATGTGGGCTACAGTTTTTAAAGAGGATCCTAATTCTCCTATGTTAACCATTTTTCTGTTTAAAAAATATTTTCCTAGGTGAATTCTGATTCAGTGTTAGATTGCTTTTGGTTTTGTATCATAAGCAATTTAACATTGTTAAATGAATGTAATTAGAAGCTGATGTAGCACAGCTAATGAACAAGTGAACTAACTTTGCTTTTTTATTATTGATTGCAAAATACTAACTACGATAAAAAAAATTTAAAAGAAGGATGAGTGAGCACATTTCAGTGCATTAGAAATTTTGTATTGGATTGCACCTCGCCCAATAGTACTCGAGTCAATCCCTTACCTCTAGTGATTATGAATGTGGAGACAGTATGTTGAAGAAGACATGCCAACAGAGGTGCAGCGGAAGGGATAAGAGTTAAAACATTCCCTCCCTAGTAAGTAGGCATCTTATATCACATAAACAGGTATTAATTTTTTAAAAATTAATTCAATTTGTAATGAAGTTGATTTATGTCATTTAAATTTTAAGGCTGTAAAGTGTTTTACCTCTGTTAATTCTACAGATTTGACTCTCTTTTGGATTGTAACAAAGATAAAGACAATGATCTCTTCTAGTGCAAATGCATGTCAAGCATATGCTCAATTATCAATCTCTAACCGTTCTCCGCCAGTACACACTAAACAACATTTGTGAGTTTAAGGAATTCTTTCTACCTCATTTACTATCATTTCTTCATTACTTCCTTATAACCACCACCACTAAGGTTGACTTAAGCATTGGAGCAAGCCCTCACAGGACTTAATCTCAACACATTCTATATATTTGCAGTATAGTTGGGTTGGACTTGCACTGTTACACCTGTCCAGGCTTACCATTGATCCAAACCTTCATTAAGCAATCCTTAGAACTCCAAGGATGAGATCGCACCCCACATGAATTCCAACACCAAAAAAACTAATATGACTTGTTGAGTGTCAATTTTAGAAGGCTGACTGGGATTGTACAAACAATTAAATAAAAAAATTTAGATAATTTATGGAAAATCTTCCTTTATGCTGTGATCCTTATGTTAGAAATCGTTATTCGTAGTGAAAGACATTCTAATCTGATGGAAGTTATTAAAGCATGCATTGAGGCATTCGTATAGACACATTCCATGCAAGGTTCATCCTCAACTTTGTAGAATATGTATTGATCATCATTTAGAACAAAAAATTTAGGATACATTATTGAATAACCTAACCAGAACAAAAGAAATGGAAAAACGACATGGTGAAACAAAAATAATTCACAATAGTTCATATGTTTTGATCAAGTCAAGCCTAGATTTTGATCCTTAAGCTGTTGTCTATCCAAGTGGGTAAGGAAACATTCTCCTAACCAATCTAAATTGCAAAGTTCGACTCAAAATCAAAGGAGCTGCAACAAACTAAGATTAAAAAGAAACCAGTAACAAAGAAACTATGACTGATATTCTCTGTGGTTGTAGTAAAATTTCAATGATTAAAGAGGTTAATTCAAATAATAACACATCAAGTCATCTTTTGGAAAATTCAGAACTTGAAAATTATTCGGTAGGGCTAGCACAAGAGGTAGAATTGCCCTAAGGAGCAAGGGTCAATCTCCGGGGACTGCAAAGCTTTTCAGGATGCCTACCCTCCCGCCATACTAGTTCTTGGTTAGGCAAAATGTCCCTCGTGATTTACCTCCTATACAATGGTTGTTGGACCAATTGGTAGGGGCTACCAAGGTGACGGATTTCACCTTTTGCCCCAAGAACTTGAAAATTATTCACCTAACCTTCATAACTTTTATTAATCCAAATTCATTCAGTGTTTCAGATAAATGTATGATGGCTTTTCTTTGTATTGGCTTAAAAAAACATAGTTGAGATAGTTGGAAAATGGATTTCAAATGAATCTGTGTGAAGTATTCCAAATTTTATAGAAACAAAAAAATAAATAAATGCAAATGTGCCTTTGATCATACTGGGAATAATAAGAATGTATTGCCTCAACACTTATAGCAAAGGAACTGGATACCATATAAAAGTAGCCAGTAGAAAGATCAAAAGCCTTTTGAACCTCAGGGAATGGGAATGCAAAGATGTCCTAACCTTCTAAATCAACCATATGCTGTAAACTAACTGATTATTTGATTGAACCTTAGATCAAATGGAACAAGACTCAGCATGCTGACACAAAGATTTTAGCTTTAAGATTCAAGACTCAAGGGAGTCTTGGCACAATAGTAAGGTTGTTGCCTTGTGACCAAGAGGTCACAGGTTCAAATCCTGAAAACAGCCTCTTGCAAAAAAGTAAGGTAAGGCTGCGTACAATGAATTCCTTCTCCGATACCCCACGTGGCGGAAACTCCATGCACTAGGTTGTAGTTTAGAAGGGAGTCTTGGCACAACGGTAAGGTTGTTGCCTTGTGACCAAGAGGTCACGGGTTCAAATTCTGAAAACAGTCTCTTGTAAAAAAAAGCAAAGTAAGGCTGCGTACAATGAATTCCTTCTCCGGTACCCCGCGTGGCGGAAGCTTCGTGCACCGGGTTGTAATTTATTCAAGACTCAAACCTAGCAAAATTACTACAGAAGTGAATTACAAGACAAGTCAACTTTAAACTAGGGCAAAACTGACTAACAGAGGGTTTCTACCTCAGTCTAGGTATGAGATAGCTATATTTCAAGTCACTTATCGAAGAAAAGTAGATACCAACGAACCAACTTGTAAACTCTCTGACCATACACAGAACCAAGAGGAAAATGTGAATTTTGAACAAGATTCACATCACCACAAGTCAACTTTAAACTAGGGGAAAACTGACTGACAGAAGGTTTCTACCTTAGTCTAGGTATGAGAGAGCTATATTTCAAGTCACTTATCGAAGAAAAGTAGATACCAACAAGCCAACTTGTAAACTCACTGACCATACACAGAACCAAGAGGAAAATGTGAATTTTGAACAAGATTCACATCCTTTCCAATTTTAGTCGCCCAAAAATAAAAATTGATAAACAGATCAAATAACAAATACAGCAAAAGAAACACAAATTAGTACCTCAAATGTCAGTAGACTTTTTCCCATTAAGAATTCGTGATATCTGGAGACCTCGACTAAATGCTTCATTAAAGAGCATTCTTGTCTGCATTTCCTGGGAACCAGGCAACCAGGACAGGAATGCCACAGGAGCCATTACGATTACTCCAAACATGATTTCATATAACCGAGCCACAGCAATCACAGATTCCCATAGAACAGTAGATTGAAGGAATGGTTTGAAAACCTGAGCAATCGAGATTAAACCCCAGCCAGTAGGAATGAACGCTAACAGGCTTGTAAAGAAATCAACAATTTTGAAGGAAGTGAACTGCAGCAATAAAATGATGACAAGTATCAGAAAGACTATTATGAAAGATTGAATGGCCCGATATGTCAAATGTTCCTTGCCAGCATATCTATCCTGAGCATAATCCATGATGACAAAAATGCCAAGGGCTGCAAAGATGCCTATCCAAGAAAGCAGATACACAGCAACACTGTGGCTATGACTTGCAATGTTTAGCTGATACACGATACCATACTGGAAGAAGAAATATCGGAGATCTAATATGATCTCTAATAATTTTCCCCAAAGACCAGTTGTCCGAAGATGATCATTTTCTTCATTCCACCATTTCTCCCAAGATTGATCAGATGTTGCAGAAATACGACTAGGATACCAGATCCAGTTCATGAAATCATCATAGTCATAGACAGTTTTCAACCAATCAAAACCAGACGGATTAAATGCAAATGGAGCCATGATCCATGATACGACCAAAAACCAGCTTGAGATGGTCATTACTATGTAAACAAATGTATTCTTCCCAATGGCACCATAGGCAGCATACAAGGTCAATACTATCCCTAGTTCTATTCCTTTTATGAAATGGCTGCGAGCATAAAGTCTATAATTCTCAGCAAATTTCTTGTGTTCAACCACAAAACCACGTCCTGTTGCCCGATATTTTGCACCTCCATGAAGAATAGTGCGCCCATAGTAATGGGTCTTAGTTCCCATCGAGAAAGTATAGAACACTGATGCAAGCTGTAACTGCATTGTCAAGAAGTCCCAGATTGCAGGAAGAAAACCATGCTCAAGCGAGTTTTCTATAATCATTGGCAAAGCAGTAAAAAGCCCAAGCTGGATAATGAATTGCTGGTTGAGAACCGTAGCGAGAGCTGCATTATTTGTAGAGTCAGCATTGCTTCTGATGGAACTCTCAAGGCCACTGAGAGCCAGATAAAGACGACCCCAGACAAAAGCATAGACAGTCAGTACCACCATCATTGTGTTAAAATAGAAACCCACAGTTGTGTAAAAGAAAGAGAGCATCCGGAAGAAATCTAACCTATGGCCTAACCTATAAACGTCTCTGCTTAAGGTCTGTTCACCGTTACCACTAGCAACTTTGGCTTCAAACATAGATATTTGATTCAGGCCCACATCTCGGCCTTTACCAACCTGTATATATTCATGGTGGGTAACGTTGCCAGCCCGAAGTGTACAATTGAATCCTGCAAATATATCCTCGCTAATATTGATGACCCTTGAAGCCTTACTAATGCCTCCTCGACTTAAGAACCAAAGGCGATCAAAGACGTCAGGATGGCCATAATGCATCCGTACCTTTAAAGGGTTTGCCAGAACCCTCTGTCCAAGGGTGACAAAGCTTGTTTCCTGAGCTGACATGAACCAAGCCAGGGAAGAAACCGAACCAGTAAAAACATGTTCACGGACTCCCAAGATATTTGGTTTTCGAGCACCATAGTTGGATGAGTATTCTTCTAACAGATTGCGCATTTTGAGGGCCTCCTCAAAGTAGTTGTCTTGATTCATGTCAATTGTTTGCACTGCATCACCCCTTGTGAAGATAAGGGCATGGTTTTGGTTCTCTGGCTTGCCTTCTCCAAGCTTTAGAGGCCCAGGCAGCTTGACCCTGTATATCTCCACTTCTTTCTCCAGTTGTTGATCATATTTAACGAGAACAGAAAAATATTCCACTTCATCTCTGCCTGACTTCACTTCATCAACATAAGCAACACGAAGGGCTTCATTGTTCTTCATCAGATACAAAATATCATTGGCACGTGTATCATTCTTGGCTTTCTGGTTTCCATAAATCTGGCAAGCAACCACGTAAGTATACTTCATCAGAGCAGTTCCATGTTCATGACCTTTAAACAACAAACCCATGCTGCTGCTAGCTCTACTTAGACTTTGGGATGGTGATGACTTACCACCATCCTCCAAATTATCTGTGTCTTCTATTTGCCTCCTCGAGGAACCAACTGAAGCTAGTTCCCTTGATCCTTCCCTTATGTCAATCTCAGAAGCAGAATCAAGAAATGCAAGCATCTTCAGAGCCTTGTAGTAGTACATCATTCCCCGCACTGTCCTTGACAAGGTCTGCCCCCTATATGAGGCCCAAAGCCGTAGATCCCTTGATCTTTTACCCCATAAATCCACCTCATCAGTCATGCCCTCTCTCTTCATGCGCTCCAAGAAGTTTGCCCATTCATCCTCGTAAATTTTTTGCAAATAAAATATGATGGAGATGCCATCCTCGTTTTCTGACTGAAGCTGTTCCTTGCTGTACAAAACTTCCTCATTGTAATATGGAGTTAGCACACTGAAAGCTCGCATCTTTTCAACCTGGGGAGCTCGAGGCATGTTCATGAACAATGAATTGCTGAAGAATGCAATGCGTCTTCGGGCCTCAAGATTTTTTGGAATGTTATTCATGGAATCCTTAGATGTAAGTATTATGTGTAGTCTCCTTATCTGCCTATAGAAGGTATCATTTTCTGCAGCGGGAAGCACAATTGCATTCTCAAAGAGCAACTCAGATCCAGTTGGTGCCAAACCTGCTTCTTTAAGTTTCTCTATGCTCTTCTTGTTTTTAGGGAAATCACGTGTAACTATGTCATACAGGGTTTGCAGTGTGTTAACCACTTTGTACAGATCTTTATTTGGCTTGACTAATGTGCTCAGTAGGACAACCAGTTTGTCATAGATATTCTGCAGCACGCTCATATTATATTCTACTGTGAACTTCTCCGCACGAATGCTGCCATCAAACTCCTCGAATAATCCATCAACAACGGAGTGTTCTTTAGTTCCTTCTTTGATGATGTCGAGGAGCAAATATTTAATGCTGTCATAAGCCTCAATGACTGTACAACGCCTATATTCATTTTTGCAAATCTTCCTCCAGAGTCTTCTGTCATTGTCCTTAAATTCCTTTGCTTGTCCGAGAGCAAGAAGCAGTTCATTGCAGAGTAATAGGCACGGCCACCTGATCACACGGATATTCCATGCACATGGAGGCAGCTCAAGAAGCTCCAATTCACGATCATTCACAATATCCTCCTCTCTAAATGTGTGAATGATCTCATTCCATATCAATGCAAACCTGCTAGGACCAACTTGATTTGATTCAATCTTATTGTATGGGCGGCCCAACCCATACCTCAGCTTCAGCCGGTTTACAGTGTCTCTGAATCTACTTCTTAGCGAGCCATGCTGCTGAAAAATCTGTTCTTCCGGCATCAGATGGAACTGCAAGGCACTAGCAAAAAACTGGAACCTCAACCTCAATTGTTGCACATCACGAATCTCACCAAGGTGTGAGAACAGGCCTACTAGCGCCCCAGCCATGGAAGAGAAGATCGAGTACCAGATCTGAATGTCCATCAGATAAATCAGAACGACAGGAAGCCACAAAATGAACACTGCAAACCTGGAAGTATGGGAGAAAAACTCATGCCACTGGTATTGAACACCTCGAAGATTAAGAATGGCTTTGGTCGGGGAGATCATTGGCTTGATTTGCAAGAAGTAGCTGAAGATGAACTTTACAGCAAGGAGTGCAACCCAGAAAAGGGCATACTTAAGGTTGTCCAACAGACCTTCACGTAGTCCTCTACCAACGAAGGTGCGACTCTGGAACCACCAGGTGAGAACATAAAGAATCCTCCAATTCGTCTTCTCAAGGAAGTTTCGGAGCCAAGGGATGATGAAGAGTGCGATGGCAAGCAGTTCAGGGAGGATAAACACTGCGGCGGCCTCCAAAATGTTCACCAACCGCCGGTTCGCTGCAGGCGACCACCCTCTATCGTGGTTCCTCTGCTTCCACATCCGAGAGTATAGGATCGGGAATGCTGCCGTCCACGACGCAGCAACGAGTATTTTGAGCACCATTCGCACACCGAGCAATCTAGTCTCACGTGAGACAAGCTTGTACTGGGTGCCCACGTCGAGAAGAGACTGGAGCAAGCGGAGGCCAGCCCAGGTAATGAAGATAGTCAGGAGACGGACCTGGTCATTTCGGGTTTGGAGGTTCTGCCACGGGTACGTCTTGTTGCCATGCCACGCGACGATGATGGCCGCCTGAAGGAAGAGGATGAGCATGACCCAGAGGCGATCGAAACTGCGGTAGAGATTCCAGAAGGAGCGCTGCTCCACAAAGCCCGTTTTCCCCACTCGGTTCTTGGTGGGCGGAGTGGCGAAGAAGTTCTTAGACCTGTCAAGCGGCCAACGGAGGCGCTCGAAGCAGTGGCTATTCCAAAAGTACTCGTTGATATCATCATAGTTTCGCCAGGCGGAATGGGGCGCTGTGCCGTTGCGACTGGCGTCAACCTCGCGCTTGATGGTCTCATAGATAGGGGTGACGACGCGAGCGAGGAAAGCGTTCTCGCCAGATACAGCGGGGAGAGCAGGCTGGCCCGTCGAATCGTCGATGTAGTCCTCGAGGATGCGGTTGAGGTCCATGGCCATGTGGTGAAAGATGTAGGAGAGGCATTCGGGAACGAAACGGACGTTAGCGGCCTCGCCCCAGACGAGGAGGTAGAGGGCGGCATAGAGGAGCTCGCGGCGGGGGTCGGGGGCGGCGCGGCGGATGCCGGATTCGGCGATCCAGACGTTGGACTTGCGGCCAAGGTAGGAGCACCACGCGGTGTAGTTGTGGAGGAGTTTCTTGCGGACGCGGCGGACGACCTTGGCATCGAGGACGTCGATGTTGTCCGGCGGCGGTTGGGTTCGCATTTGCGCGTTGGCGAGGAGGAGGACGAGGTGCTCCCGTTGGTTGCGGATGTTGTCGCGCTGGAAGCCGAAGAAAGCCCCGAGCCAGTCGAGGAGGTCGAGGCCGTCGTGCCAGCGGACGAAGGGCGGCTTCCGGAGTTCCCCGACGGTGCGCAGCGCGGCCATGGCGGCTCGCACCTCCGGGAAACGTAGCGACGGGTGATCAGCCAGGAAGTTATGGATGGGGATAATGTTGTAAACATCCTCCCCCTCCTCCCCGGAAGGCTCGCCAGTCGCATGGGGCGGCGCGGTGGACCCCGTGCCGGAGCCAGCGCCGGGTCCTGGTCGGTTTCCTCGCTGCCGGAGGCTCATACCGGCCTCAGATCTGAAAGCCACGGTTGCTTCCCCTTGTCGCAGTAAGCCCTTACCGCTGCAATCCGTTCTGATGTTATGCTTTCGAGCTGTACACAACGCAACCGATGGGATGCCCAGCAGCCTCAGCCTGTGGGGATTTGCTGTTTTGGTAGGCAATACAATTAGTTTAGGGAATTTCACAAAAATAGTAAAGTAATTTTATTTATTTTTTAATTTAATTTAAAAAGGGATTAAAGCGACACAATTTTGAATCGAAGTCAGTCGGTAGATTTGAACTTGGCCTGTTTTTTCTCCTCCTTTTAATTTCTATCTTCATTATCATCGTTTTCAAATCGCTAAAAAAAAAAAAAAAAAAAAAAAGACAGATCGTGGCCCAAAAGGTTACCCGTCATTTTGACGCATGTCCTCTCAGGCGGGACCCACCTTTCCGTCTCCAAACCAGAAAAAAATACGACGTGTAAGCACGGCCGGCACGCGTGAGAAAAAAGGGCTCCGAGTTCGCCAAATTGCCCTCCGCTTCATGGCATCGCATTTATGCGGACGGTGGCGTTTCGTTTTTGAACCGACGAACAGGTGGCGGGTTTGGTCCGCGTAAGAAGTTTGGGTGAGGACCGGTAAACGGTTGGGGGAGAGCCGAGGACGAACATCGTGGTTCGTAGCCCCTCCTGCTGTGGAGTGCGGCTCTTGCTTTCAAACTTAGCCAACCAGAAAATTACGTAAGAAGAAACATCCTGGAGGTAGAGGCCAGGTTTTTTTTTTTTTTTTTTTTTTTTTTTTTTTTTTTTTGAAAAAAAACCGCATTGAAGGGATTTAAATTAGATAATAACGAAAAGGACAAAATAAAGAAATAAATGGCATAGTACTTGGGAATAGAAAAAACGGATCTGCAACTAAAAATATTTTAAGCGCTAAATAACCATATGATTTAATATCTAGATACACAGTTGAATAATGGTTAATAATAGAATAGATAGAATCAATTAAATCGAAATAATTTTTTTAATAAATTAAACCGATTAAATTTTTTATAAAAAATCAAATAAATCAAATAAATAAAATATTAATTCAAAAAAAACTATTAGTCGAATATATTATTCTCAAAAGTAGAAGAAATTAAGTGAAGAAGGAAAAATATGAAACATTAGAAATTAATTAAATATTTATTTTTATTTCTTTTATTTTTATATAGGGAGAGAAAATCAAAGGACGTGTCTTCATAGAGAAAAGACCAAGTGGCATGTCTTTATGTAAAGAAGACCAAAAGACGAGTCTTCATGGATTGAAAACGTGTCTTCGTATAGAGAAAAATATATTTTTAATATAACTTTATGTTTCTTCATCTTATCAATTCAGATCAGCTATGTCAACTTAACTTGGATAAGCATAAGTTAATTTGTACTTAGTTTTACTAAAGTTAAATTTGACTTTCATCTCAATTTGACTATTGACTTAACTTTATCATATGATTGAGTTTACTTCCATCGTATCATGCTCTAATAGGCAAGCTGAGTGATGTTTCATAGAGAGGTCGATAGAGTAGCTTCTACCATCGATTCTGCTCCAGATCAACTTCATGTCAGTTACTTTTTTATCGGATTAACTCTCAATGAGTTGACTGTGATCCTAATTTAACGACCAAAAGAGAAGTCAAAGTTACTCTCACTTTTCAAATGTGATTTTTAAGTTAGCTTGTGAGCAAATGGAGAGGATTAGAAGAAGCTAAGGGAAAATTTTGACTATACTTTGATATTCAAATAAAATTTCATGGGATAAAATAGAGAGAAAATAAGAAAAAATAAAAGTAGAAATAATAGTTCTAATGAAACAACCTTACTTGGTTGCTTTGAGCATCTACAATGAAGCTCTGCTATCCCAGGTTAGTAAGTCTGACAACTCTGTGCGAGATCAATTTCCGGAGAGTCACGATTCGGTCATCGATGACCTCTCCTTTCGCACTATCATCCGAGTTACGATTTACCTCCTCCACCCGGTAGCAGACCACTAATATGGCGGTTTCACATTTTTTTGAGCATCTACAATGATACATTAAAAGGAGTATTATAACATTCAATGGTGTTAAATACCATTGTGAAGGGGTGTTGAATGTGTTCAATGTATTGAATACGTTTAAGTGAACATGTGGTGGGCCAGTTTTGATTGGCCCACCACGTGTGTATTTTGTTTATTTTTAAATTTTATTTATTAAAAAATTGAATACATTTTTAAAAACAGTAAAATCATTTTTAAAAAATTAAGATTATTATTAAAAATAAATAATAATAATTTTAAAACATTTTAAAAATATATTTATTTAATATGATATAATTTTAAGATTATTGAACGACTATACGATCTATAATAATGAATGTTAATATTAAAAAAGAATGTGAATAAAAAAAATATATTATTATAATGAATATGTGATAGCGAATCTCATATTTTTTAATAAGACTATCTTATTAATAAGATGTTACAATGAAAGTGAGTCGTGAACCTCTCAGAAAGTTGAATGTCTGAATTAACACTCCCATCCGCCTCGCGAGCGACGCAGAGGAGGAATCACGGTGACAAAGTCGACACGTGCAAGCAGAGAGTCCATCCAAACTGAGAGATTTTAAATCCTTCATCCGGAATCGAACCCTGTCCATTCTGCAAACAACATCCTGTCTTATTTCCGCACTCCGTAGGGACAATGAGTCGTGAACCTCGGACACTCTTGTACAAACAAAGATAAACGATGACTGTCTTATCCTCTTCCTCGCATGTTCGTTTCTATTTGTGCACATTCATTTCTGAACTTGTCATGTCCCTTTGTACTTGCACTCATCCCCTTCATTCCGTGTCTATTCCACTCCTATAGATGTGACACATCGAAAAAATTATTAAATATATTATTCTTAAATTTTAATTTTATCAATTGAATAATGGAATTAAACCATCAACTTTTAATCTCACAACATTACTAGATTGATATCTCAATTTAATATAATCGATTTTCAAATTTTTAAAGTCTAAATATAATAAAAAAAAAATTTCAAATTAACATCACTAAATTTTCGATTGAATTCGATTGTAGAGTTGAAATTATTTAGATATTTTTCATCATCGATCTCATGACTAAATGAAAAAAATAAATCATGAAAAATATTTTTTTTCAATAAAAAATTAACATAGATACTAAGAAAAAAAATTACATCTCTCAAAAATTAACCATTACTTCTTGAAATAATTCCACCATCTATACGGTCCTCTCCTCTATTAGGGACACTCTTTATATACAGATGGAGATAATAAATAGATTACGTGCAACTCTCTCATTCATCAAAAACCATTCCTCTAATATTCTTGTTGTGTTTTATACCTTCTAATTTATAACTTAATTACTGTAAACTTTAATAATTAAGTAACGATCATTCTTAAACACATTATTTTTTTAAATTGATATTAAGTATCTAAATTTTGATCCGAGATTATGAACAGCCTAAACACATCATTTTAATAAATCCCAATGAATGAATATGAATGAATATCATCGACCCGATCATGAATTGTACGAGGGTGAGGGACATTTAACTATCGGCAGTATTATGGTTGACCGTATATCATCATTCTACAGAAGGTAATTATTATTGAATTTGACTCAGAAAAGAAACACGCAATTGTTTCGCCCGTTCCACGACAAATTGCACGCTTAACATAACTCTTACATCTCAACTGCTTAAGGTTTTCTGATCACAAACCAAACTTGAAAACAGCCAACTTCATGTCGTTTCTCAAATACATCGACGGTTGGTACTGCAACCAGCAAGCGTCCGGCGGCGTCTGAAGGCATATTTGCCGATTAAGGTCCAAGCGCAAAGAAAGATTTACGGGAAGATACCTGCATCCACCAAAGATCAGTCATCGCTTGCACCGTGATTAATCCACTCCAACAAAGGCAAAAGAAGGTGTGTGTGTGTGTGCCCATCCTACGATAAAGCTACATACGACGATGACAAATCCATTGTCTCTGCCTGGATGAAGAACCTGACATTAGTCTTATTCACAAGCAAATTTTGTTCCGAAGCTAGTGAGGCAGATGGCGAAGGCTTGGAAAGCTGACAGTGGTTGGCGGTAATCCATGGTGAAGGTGTCATCCCCCACCTTACCGAACTGCAGCAGCACTGTCTCTTCATCTCCGATCCCTGAAGGTTGGCTTGCATCTTCGGTGGCCACCAACTGGAAGTTCTTTACAGAGGCCACTGTGACCCGGCCATGGAAGTTCAAGCACCAGCATTGCAGGTGTTCGTGCCATCGGGGAGCTTTGTTCTTGAGAATGGTCGTCCCTGGGCAGTGTGCATTGGGCTTTAGAGAATCTCCCTCCCCTGTCATGTCTTTTGCGGAAGGAGTTTGCAGAGTGCAGTGCATCCTTCTAGGCCCTCTTTTCAGAAGGTTAAATTTGTAAGAGACGTGCCCAATAACAAAGTTGCCGGCGGGGACCTGAGGGCTGATTTGCTTGCTCGTGAACCGTCTGCTTGCTCGGCTACTCGACACCTTTGCACCATTGTATGGAGGTTGACTATCGTAGATTTTAAACTTTGTGCCCAAAATATTAGACCTGCAAGGAAAATTTTAAACTTCGATGAGATGGTGATAGGTGAATATGACTATGACGGATATATAATCAAAGTCTATATAATTTCCCCAATCAATCAATATAACCTCACAATATGCAAGAAATTATGGCAATGCGCTAATGTGATACTTCAAGATTTCTATATATTGATTAGTTTGCAATGATGATGGCGATGGCTCCCTCCCCCAGCCCCAATCATGTTGGATTCCACCTATTACTTCTCCATCATGATATCTTATCTTTTGACTCTTTTCTCACTTTATGAACACTATTTTTATTTACTTCTTAAAAAGGGTTTTCTCACTAGCGCCAAAGGCTCTAAGCTTCCACTTACTAACAAACAAGTTACATGAGCAAAAACGAATCTGACTTGATAATTAGAAGGCTTTTGTTTGTTTTTTTTTTCCTTTTTAATTCATTGTGTTTTATTAACAGCGATGGGATAACGAGTGTCATGGTTGCTCCCAACCACATTGCCTCTTGTACTATAACACTTTATCATTGTAACCTTGTGTGAAAATAAATACTTGGAACATTACAGATTGGATGTGTCCTCCAAACACACGACAATGGTATTTTTGTATAAGAATGAATCGTCAGTGTCAGTGACAACATTCTTAATAAATAATACGATTCTTTTGAAATAAAAAAATATAATATCGGTAGCCCTACTGTAGGAAAAATTGACAGTGGAAAAAGAAATCATCTGAGAAGATGAACTTGTCTTTTTGAGTATATAAAGAGACTTCAAAGAATAACTAAACAAACCTTAATTTCCCCATGTAGGCATTACTTCCTTGAGACAGATCATCAGCATCTAGAGAGATAATATACTGAGTGTGAGCCCCATGATTAAACTGTCGTGCCGCTAAAAGAAGCTTTCCCTTATCGGTAAAAGCTGCAATGCAAAATTAATGTTAGTGTAGCTTGAAGTAGAGTACTTAGCATCTATGAAACACAAAGCACTATTGTGCCTCACTCATGAAAGCAAGATGCAGAAAATTACTACAAGGTTGAAACAGAACCAGCTTATGCCTCCAATCAAATAAATCCTTCTATTAGAAACCATCCAAATAGCCCTACCACAAAACAGAACTTCCTCTGTTGCTTAACCTATAGCTGGGTAAAATAGCAACCCAACAATGCAAAACTACACAACACTTAATGCTCTTCTAATCTCTTATTGGGGGAAAAAAACAAGAGAGTGAATTAGAAGATAGGGGGTGGGCATTACCTCTTCCCTGGATCTGTCAGAGGCTTGAACTCATTCCTAGACTCATCAAAAAGGGGTGGTTTTGGTCAAATAATATCCTGAGAGAGTTATGATTTACATGTCAAAGGATCTAGGTCCATCAGCACAAGCATAATCCTTCCACATGAGATTTGATGCGGGTCAAGCCTGAGTTACCACTTTGCCAAGGTACACTAACTGCATTGGTCTTAAGCCTATCCCATAGGGAATACACATTGGAAATGAATTGCATGCACATAAAATCTCAATGATCTAAATGACAGTCTAATCCAAGTCGAGACCTCAGGAATTCATTGTATAACAGGTCACATTAATGTGACAATCACATCCATCCACATTAATGGAGCGGCTCATCTCATATCTGGTTGTGCAACTGCAATACATGGATGTTCTTCCTAGTATAAATATGCCCAGTTTGGCAGTTTGGAAGGCCTCAAATCTGCTATTGCTACCCCCTACATTAACTCCAATGTGTTTTGGCTGGCTTCATGAGTTTCTGACTTTGGCATTAGTGCATGGCCTCTTCAGGCCCATACCTACCGCCCTTTATTCCTGTTATCAGTTCAGACTTGGAACGTTGTTGATTAATCCTGAAGACTTTCAGATTCAGACGCCTGTTAATTCTCTATCTCACAATAAATGAAAAAGAAAATACTTTGTAAGTACTAATGTAGGTATAAGCATCTACAGACAAAGCCACATTATTCTAATGTGATGCAAATCCTACAACCTTTATAAATGTCTCATATTCTCATTACCAACCATGTAATTTTATTACCTCCAGATACTACCCAAGCTTATAGACAGACCTATATCTCTGCATATTACTAATCAATGTATCCAATGCCTTAAGAATTGGATACACTTCTTTTCCAAACCAGTCAACCTTCAAGCAATCCAAAATTTATGCACTTGATAAGCTTATAAGAGTAGTAAGAATTATCAGAACCAGAATTTAGTCCAACCCCTCTGGAAATATATAAAAAGTTGCAGATACCTTCAACTCTCAGCCTTTCTTTAAATTTAAATTAAAAACATTTAAGTTCTTAGCGCCATATCACTGACTGTATTCGTTTCAGCATCAGTTCATATCCAATTAGAAAATATAGAGTTGGCATGCTCTGCGTCCCTAATATGCTAGCTTCAATAAACGAGATTAAGTCAAAAAGTTAGCTACTTATCCTAGCCATGTTCATAAGTTAACGCTCACCAAATGGTTTGACCTTGGCATTTAAAACAGAATTTCGCAACCAAATAACAAAGAGCAATTAACAGTACATAACTATATGGATCGAAATAAAAGCTTTATCAATGTTTCAAATTCTTAAAAATGATGTGCTGTGCATCTAAACAAGGAAAAGTTTGATAATATTTATGAAAGCATCGGCTTACATTCTGTAAGGCCGAGATAGAGATAGTATGTGGAGCTGTTCTTGTCCCGTCTGATCAAGCATTGTACTGGAGAGTCCCTCGGTCCAGGCTGGATTGCACAGCAAATAGACAACCAAACATGGTTCAGATTGCAGATCAACACACAAAGAAAACGAATACACATCATACATAAACTTGTTTCGAAGGTATCAGAGCAAAAAAGAAGGTTTTCACGAACGAAAACAAAATCCCAAATTTATGAGAACCAGCTCCACCTCAAATTCCTAAAAAGGCAAAAGTTGAGAGGGGAAAGTGCAAAGAGCAAAGGAAATCAGCGAACTAGCATCAAATCCAAGAAGAAAACGAAAGGCACCTCTTTGAGCGAAGATGGGAAGGTTATGCTGCCGGTCTCACGCAGTTGTCGGACGATGCCGCACGCGGCGTCTCTCCACCTACGGCAGACGCCGGCGTAGGCCACGATGTCCTTCCTCTGCGGCCACCGCTCCCCGCCGGCATCCACCCGCCTCACGATCTCCCCCAGAATCTCCGGAAGCATCCTTTCCCATCTCCCGTCCCCGTCCTCCGCCTGTCGTTTCCCTCCGCCCTCCTCTCTCTCCGCCTCCTCCTCCGACTCCGATCGAGTCGCAGCCCAACGAACCATCTCTCTCCTTCTCTCTCTCTCTCCCTCGAAATTGGACAAACAGGAAACCAAATTAATAGTCGACGCTCGCCATCGATGGAATGGCTAAGAAAGCTATAGATTAAAGAGCTGGCAACGTCGATAAATAGAAATAACACTTTTTTCTTATTGGGGACATTATTTCTTCCAGTTCTTTACTGTGGCCAGCTCAAAAATCCACATTTTTAGAAAAAATCTAAATAATACAGATAAAAATAATTAAAAAAAAATCCTGGCCATTTATATGTTCGTATTCATCATATTTTTAAGTACCTGTTCTTCGTTTCTTTTGCCAAACTCTCATTTGATTTTCAATTTTCAATTTTTTATTTCTCACTTTATTTTCTAATTTTTTATTTCAGATCAATCAGCCAATGGTCAAATCTGATGAATGGTTCAAACGAGTTGCTTGAAAGTTGAAGCGTAGGGTTTGCAAAATTGACATTTTCTTTCTTCTAATTCTCTAATTGTGTTGCATGTCTTAAAATTTTGACCCAGAGAAATAATCATTTTAGCTGTCGACAGATATTGAGTTAGTGGTCGTGAATATAATAAGACTTAGTGGAGATTGGATGGGAAGAAGAATTATTAGCACTGATCTCACTTCGAATTAATTTATTTTGATTCATCTTTGATACTTTAAATTTGTGGTCGTATATTACCATCTAATTAGCTTTTATGAGATATTTTAATTCATCGATTGTATTTCTTTCAATGGTAGGAGAAATTTAAATACAATGGAATTTAAATTTGTGGTCGTATGTTACCATCTAATTCCTTGCAACAGCTAGCACTGCCTTCGTGATCATCATTTTTGGCCAGTAAAAATTAAACGGTCATGATTAGCGAGGAAATGGTAGAACAAACTCTAATTTCTCAGATATTATATACACTCTGCTACCCGTATACATACTTCATTTTGGGTATATAATACATCTCTTACTTTTCTACTCTCCATCGGTGCAATCAAGGCCGCGATGGCCGGGAAAATGTAGGTGGGACAAGCGCCATTAATGCACTCGATGCTGCTGACAGACATGCCCCTCTCGCTTGCATGCGGTTGCTCCATCATTGAGAGCCTCAGCCTATATAACATAATCTAAGCCAACGAACCGACCTATGCATTGATTTCTATTTTTTTTTATTTTTTATTTTACTGACATCAAAACATTCTAATTTTAAGGACGATCAATTTAATCCTATAATTCTAAATCGAAAAGATCGAAATTCTTACTATCCATCTAAATATAGTAGAGAAGTAATATTCCTTTCTCCGAGCTTAAGGAAAGAGGGCGAAGAAGGTTTGTCATCGTGTTTATGCTGTCTGGTTAAGCAGTTTGTTTTGGACTCTGATTTTTCGAAGTCTGTTTGTATTTTGTTGTTTTTTGTTTGTTTGAAACTGAGCGAAGGAATCGGAGGAACACGAAGCGGATGATGGATGCTCCACGGCGCGCGTCTTCGTCGCATGCAGGGCCCCCTCTAGTGGACCGTCGTGCGCCTGCCACTGCCACGTGGATAGTGACTCTCGCTCCTCTGATCCCGCTTCAATGCTTCATGTCAAAATTCCACTCGCGCTCCTGCTTCCGCCGCGATCATTGACGTTGACTTGAGGAAGTTTGCTGTCTAGTTTAACGGATTGATTCGATTCGGAATCGAATCGGAATCGGAATCGAGTTGAAATTGATCTATTAAATTCGAAATTAGAATCGATTCTGGAATTGAATTAGAACCGTTCAATTTCGTTTCGATTCAGTTCCAATCAATTTTGAAATCGATTCGGAACCGTTTCGGAATCGGTTCGGAATCAATTTTGATTCCGATTTGGATCTGATTTCGATGATTAATTTAAAGATGAAAATTCTTAACATGCTAATATGTCTATAAGATTATTTTGCGATAGAAAAAAAAAATAGGATCATCAACACGTTAGATGAATTTGAAAATTCAAATTCGAGAAAGATGATATTATTTTGGAATCGGTTCAGAACTGTTTCAGAATCAGTTCGGAATCAATTCGGAATCGATCTGGATTGAATTGATTCCAAAATTAAAATTTTAAAATCGGAATCGATTCGGACCGATTTCAATATCAATAAATTCAAAATCGAATTGAAATTGAAATCGAGAAAATAATAAATATGCCTACTGCTGCCTGTGCCGTCAGGGAGTGTTCCGACCCGATGCCGTACGCCGCGTCGTCATCTGCAAATAAATATTATTTTTAGTAAAAAATGATAAAACAAATTAATAAATTTAGGAAACAAATAATAGATCTATACTAATTTAAAGGGAGCTAGCTAAACCTCAGCTCACACTCCGTTACTCAGCGTCGGCTTTAGACCTAAGCCATTAAATTCTATGTCCAGAGTCTAGACCTCAATAACAATTACATTTATTAAATTGAATAAAGTTGAGGTCTAATATTAAAAGTCTAAAATTAAAATTTATTTATTTATTAACCTAAGGTCTATTTAAGATTTGATAACAAAAAAATTTAGTCTAAAACTTATTTAAGATTTTCACACGACCCTGCTGTTACTTAGGCCCTTTTTACATCTCTTATTTTTCTCTTAAATAAATTATTAAAGACGGGAGTTCCTTTCTAGCTAGTAGTCTAGTTTTATTCGAAAATTTTTATTTTAGTTTAATGTCAATAAAATTCTTTAAATTACCTAGGCTGTGTTCTTCGACTGAGTTCATTGAGACAGCCTCAGATGAGTCTGATTTGGGCTATGCTATTTGAGGGGCATGTTGACTCTATGCTTTTGTTTTCCTATCTATTTGTTTGATTATTTATTCGGTGTGTTTCTGTTCATAATGAAATAGAAATATTTGGTGTTACGTGGAGATTTTAAATGAGAAGAAGATTGTTGATCGACTAAAATATTTTTTCTATATAAATTTCAACGGTTAATATATTCATTTAGATTGTAACATATGTTCTATAACCATTGTCTCCGTTAAATGGAAGTTCTTTAATATTTTAATTAGTCTCGGGACTACAGTGTGACAGTATAATATCTAATTTGGTTGTTAGATAGTTACGGTTCGATCCCTAATTATAATAAAATTGTAAAAAAAAAATTTCAAACGATTACTTTTCGATTTATCTTCCCGAGTTATATCCAAATTTTATACTCATGGTTTATTAAGTAATGCATAATTCATCCGAAGAAATCCAATCAAGTGGATATTCAAGGTCACTAAGTTGACATAAAAGCGAATTAGTTAATTTTGCGAGGGAATTAAATCTCGAGTTTGGTATTTTAAATTGAAATCGAGTGAATATTGGATCTGAACTTGCTAGCCCAAAGTTTATGGGCCTTCTATGAAATAAAGCCCAAATAGAGATCAGTCATTATGAATAAAATTATAATGGAGAAGGAAAATATGAGACATAACTAAATAAAATTAAATTAGGAAAGAAATCAATTTATCAATGGGAAAATTATGAGTTTGATATCCCGAGTACCGTTCGTTGGGCATCTCATGCGCGATGAAATCTCAGTCGTCCGATTGATCACGAATAGGAAATGATATATATATATATATATATATATATATATATATATATATATATGTTTGATATTTTGAGCGTCGTTCGTTGGGCGTCTCATGTGCGATGAGATCTCAGCCGTTCGATTGATCACGAATAGGAAATACACAGTGCTCTTCTCTGCACAATTTCTTTTGCTTGTAGTTCAATTTCGTCAGCGATCGACCGACCGGATTCCAGCCATATTACGATCGAAAACGCATCGCGACATACAATGGTCGAAATCCGACCGCGACATGATTGGTCGAACCGACCGCGATTCGGTTTGACTGTCCTAGAACCATAATCGGATTCGCCAGCCGCCGACCAATTCAATCGATTGTGCTCGACCGCCTCCTCGCCGACGATTTCGAGCAACATCGCGACGTGGTTACTATGCATTTTTCATTCGTCGCTCATGGGGCATGCATTCGCGAGCGCTCAGAATATCAGAGCTCATATAGGAGTTTGATATCTTGAGCGTCGTTCGCTGGGTGTCTCATTGCAACGAGATCTCAACCGTTCGATCGATCGTGAATGGAAAATGTACAGTGCTCTTCCTCTGCACGATTTCTTCCGCCGTGATTCGATTTCATTCGGTGAAATCCGATCGACATCGAATCCGTCGGATCGCGGCCATATTTCCATCAGCGATCGCGATTACGATTGCGATGTGGACGCCGGCCGGATTTCGGCCGAAGCAATCGATTTCGATCGGACGCGATCGGATTTCGATCGAGCCGCGATCGGATTCCGGATCGTCGCCGAGATTGGATCGTGGCCAAAATCCGCCTCCCATCGACAATTTGAGCGGTGTCGCGGTTTGATTCGTGTATTTCTCATTTGTCGCTCACGGGGCCGCGATTCGCCTTTCGGCATATCGAGTTATATATATATATATATATATATATATAGGCCGAGGCCGGTTAGTCCGGCGAATCCGACCGCCAAAACGACCACTTCACGCGGCTAGATGGCGCGACCATGCCGGCCGCGATCGGGCCGGATTCCGGCGGGCGACGGACCGACACCGATCTCGGTGTCCGGCGCCGGATTCGGCCGCAGGTCGGCCGGACCGCCCGCAGCGCCTCAAATCGGCCGCTGATCTCGCGGCCGATTGACCGCGATTCGGCCGTACGGCGAAATCTGCCGCCAGATCAGGCGGTTGACTTGGCCGAGTGCGGGCCGGATTCCGGCCCGCGGGTCGGAATCCGACGCCGGACGGACCGGTCGACGCCCGCCGTCCGTCGCCGGACGGATCGGAGCCGACGCCACCGTCCGACGGACGGACCGGAGCCGCCGCCGTCCGCCGGCTACGGACGGACCGGTTAACCGTTGCCGGCGCCGGACGGATCGAAAGTCGATGCGCGCCGTCGGCCGGATTCGGCCGACGACGCGGCCGAATCGGCCAGATGCGGCCGGATTCGACCGATGCTGCGCAGAATCTCATACGGACGGACGTCGGCCGGTCCGGCCCGTCTGACGACGGATTCCGGCCACACGGCCCGATCGCGGCCGATGGCGCGTGGTCGCTGCTTCGGCCGGCACGGATTCGACCGCTAACCGGCAAAATCGGCCACCGTCGGACCGCATGTGAGTCGGCGTCGATCGCGCCTCCGGCGGCAGCGGGGCGACGCGGGCGGCGACGACGGAGGTCGGTGGTCGCGGACGGAAGTGACGGTCACGCCGATGACGAAAATTTTCCTATGTATATATATATATAATTTGGTCATAAAGCAGGCATCCTTACCACTTATTATGCACCACGTGTCTTGCAGACCGTTGCTCCTATTTCTATTCCTCATGGTACAAATAAAAAAAAATTAAATCGTGAATTGATGTTGATTAGTAGTTTAATTAAACGGCATGCCCTCCGTACCTTGCGCGCAATCTGCGCCCAAGCAACGAACCGCACCACATGCGCCTGTGCCACTCCAGCATAATGGGACCACGTGTACTTTCGTGGCCCGAATAACATTTATGCGATCACTCTTTCTTGAGTTATCAATCAAAGTGCAGATTCGCATAATTAATTACGCTACAGAAAAGAACGGCCTACCCTATTTAAAGGAAGAAAGCCAGCGAGTGAACGAACGAGAGCCACTTGAAGGATCGACGCCATCTCTCCTCTCTGCTATCCAAGATGAGCTCTCAGATCCTCCGGTCTGCTTCGAGGGCGGCTAGGACTCTCCTCTCGTCCTCTCGAACCTCTTCTTCAGTCGGCCGTGAGTTCTCTCGTTTTGTTTTTTCCGCCTTTCCTGGTGAGGCCTCGGAGTAATTTTTCTCTTGGAGTTGAGATTTGATTTCTTCGATCGTGTTCCTGATGAGAGGACTGTGTAATGATTTTAGGGTTTCAATTGATAGCCGATCGTTTTGTTGCTATTTGTTCTTTTGAACAGACGTGGAGTTTCATTGATTGCCTCTGGATTCATCTTTCCGTTACTTCTGCGCTGTAAATTTCTTGTTTTTGCGAAAACAAATACATTTTGTTTTTCTATTTAGTTTTGTAAATCGGAATAGTGTAAAATGCGCTCTCTTAAGGATCTAATAAATGTCAAATTTTGCGTTCGGATTGCGCGAGTTTGAAAATAAAAGAGTGAATTTTGTTGTGACCAGCCGTACTCAAATGTCGTTTTTTTATTATTTCAAATCGAATTGGATAAGTGAAAACTATTATAAGCTGATTGGACATATGTTTTTGGTATATTGGTCTCGTCTACATTATTCTCCTTTTAGCTAGATATTTTTCCTTCGAATTGGAAAAATGAAAGCCAATAGAAACTGATTGGACATATGCTTTTGGTCTTTTGGTATCGTCTTTAACTTTCTTCATCATTTTGATTTCTCCATTCCATACGAACTCATTGATATATATATAAAAAATAGATTTGCTTTCTAAAAAAAGGAAAAATAATATGGGCAGAGGTTTTTTATTTAAATCTTCTTGAATTCGACAAGTACACAAGTATTTCATAGATAGAGCTCTATGTAGAAATATGACTCGTATAGTCCACGTTAGCAACAATAAAATAAGATAAAATTTATTTAAATATAGATGATGATATAGTAGGGGATAGAGTTCAATGACGTAGAAAGATCCATATAGCCGATCCCACCTAGTGGGATAAGACTTTGTTATTAATGTTGTTGTATAGTCCACGTTAGATATTTGAGACAAACGCAATTTGTTGATGATGATGATGATGCAAGTACAATCTCATCAATTTTTGCTTGTGTTTAGTGTCCCATCCTGGTAGGAGTGCTGAGCCAATGGCATTGGCTAATCTGGATTCAGCAATAGATAGAATATATAGAGAACACAATTATTGTGCTCTTACTTTAATAACATCAATACCTATGTCTATGTTCCCCCCCTTTCCTGTGCTACCTCTGGATTGCAGTTCTCATAATTGAATTCTTATTTAAGTATAATATTTTGTTTATTGAAATATCTGTACAGAAAAATTAATGGGCATAATTCATCCTGCTAGCTTCGGTTAAGCCACAAATTTATTAACTGCTCCATACAGTTTGTTTGTAATTCATAGCTTTTTGCTTTTATTACACTATTTCTAGTTCAAAATCGAAACACTTGCATTCCTATGTGAAATATAGTAGCTGTAGGGCTTTCAGAGATATTATATTCCAGATTTTGTGGAAGGTATTGTTTTTTGAGTGGGCTACCAATTTTCACTAAAGCAAATAGTAGGATACTTGTTGGACTATTAGCTTTCCTGTAGTTTATTGATGAAGGGAATTTTTTTGCTTCTAATCTGATTCTAGAGGAACCTTTTTTCTCACTTACTTTAATATCTATACTTTGCTGGAAAAGAAAGGAAAAATAAATAATAGCTCTTGAAGATTTGTTAGCAGCCATTTACCAAGAGGGGAGAAAATTGCAAGAATATTTGTTAATCATGGAATTGAACCATTTATTTCATACACCCAAACGGTAAGGAATAACAAAGATGTGGACCACTCAAATTAGGATCATTCTTAGGTTTATTTTGTTTATTTTGAACATCTTTTGGTGTGCGAATTATAGATTCTTTAGACTTTTTGTGACAATGGCTAATGCCTACCTTAGGTGATAATGGAACTTTTAGACTTGTTAAATATTTTTGCTCAATAATAGTACTGCCAAAAATTAATTCAATTACTAAGTCCCTTGTGATCCCAAGTTTATATGGAAGAGATTGAAATATACTAGTGTAGTTTTCCTCGCTATTTGTGATTACAATATACTGCCTGCAATTTTTTCAGGAACAAGCATAATGAGAATGATGTCACTTTTTTTTGTACAACTGTAAATTATTAACAAACTGTACTCTAACTTCCGTCTGACAAGTTTATATATTCTTCAGAGTGGCGCACTGTAGCAGCAGCAACTGCAATGGTTGCCAGAGGGTCAGCACGCTCTCTTTATTCCTTTTGTGATAAGGCTGATCTCAAAAGCACATCAATGGGATGGTTATATGGTGCTATAGCTGTTCCTGCTGGAGGTGAATATCTTATATTTATGTTTTTGTTACTGTGTTGAATTTCCTTAATTCTCTACATTCCCATGGTTTCTTGATAATAATGATGATTATTTCCAGTACTCACTGCTCTGCTGAAGGGTGTGTAATTTTGTATCTTGGCTCACACATTATGTAATGCTATTTCTGTATTGTTTTCATATAGATATTCTTGTTTGGAATCATCATACATATGAAATTTTGGTATAAGAGCATTTTATATACCTTGTATATTGCTAAACGATAATGTTTGTCGTTTTGGAGGTGAAAATATTATAGCTTTCCATGTGCCTTGCTTGTGTTGCCTGCATGCTTATTTATACTTTCTTTTCCTTGGTTGGCAGTATATATGCTTCAAGACCAACAGCTACAAGCAGCAGAGGTAAAACTGCAGAAGATGGATTTTATTTGGCTAGTATTATATGTTGTAATTTTTTTTCTTCTAATAATTGTCTATATTTAAGCTGGAGAGGACATTCATTGCAATCAAGCCTGACGGAGTGCAAAGAGGACTGGTATGTCTTTGAATGGAAACCCAAGATTTACGAGCATACAATTTCATACTTTTAGGGCTAATTACTTAATCTATCATGAAAATTTGTGCATTTAACAAATCTATCACAAACTTGCATACTCAATTTCTTACTTTTAGGGCAAATTACGTAATCTATCGTGAAAATTTGTGCCATCAAGAAATCTATCACAAACTTCTATTTGTTACAACCGCCTACATGTATATTTAATTTTGCAATAAACCTAGCATGTTTGCAAATTAGCATATTGCCCGACACTTTTTGGATGAATAATACATCAGATAATGTGTTGATTCAATAAATTCAAATGCAATTTGTTAATAAAAAAAATAAGTAAAATGTATTATTTTTCAAATAAATCTTAATTGATAAAAATGGTGTGCTTGATCAGTAAAAACATGTGTATCAAAATGATATATGATTAAAAAAAAAGACAGTCCGATATACAAATCTCCCGCCACGTGGGATTCCAGGGAAGAGTCTATTATATATAGTCTTATCCTGCTTTTGCAAGAGGCAGATCCAATCCTGGGCTAGGGCTGCTGGGGCCTCCGCCTAGGGCCTAAAAATTATTTTTCAAAATATTATATGTAAAAAGGCCCAATTTTTATCAAAAATAAATTTTTCACCATTAAAAGAGCCTAATTTTTATTGTTTCGCCCAAAACCTCTAAACATCAAGGATTGGCTCTGCCAAGAGGTTGTTTCTAGGACTTGAACTCGTGACCTCTAGGTCACAAAGCAACTACAAAAATTACTTTGAGAAATTATTTAAAAATGCATTCATAAAATTTTTTCCGTTAGATTTGCTACAAAATTGAAAATATGTCATAGATTTGTTGGAACTTCAAAAGTTTACGAAAAATTTAGTAAATAAATGCTTCTAACTTCTAGGCTATTTGAAATACTTGTTTACATGTTTCTATCATCAATGGCAACACTTGGAATAAAGAAATACAAATTGGAGTTGAAATATGAGAACAAAACAACTTGTTTAATTAGGGCATCCATCAATTATGATAATTATAGATGAATTTGTTCACGAATTATTAAATTTGTTATAAATTTTCCAACTATCAATTGTAATGATTTTATTACAAATTTAGATGAATTTAGCATCCTTTAAACAAGTTTTAATGTTTATTATCCTAGATGAAATTGTTGAGGTAGTAGTTTCACATATTTATGCTACATACTTTCATATGTTTATCTTACCTCATCACCTTAATAAATCTTTAAAATTTACTTATGATGTGAAACTGAATCTAAGTGGGAATAGGGTGTACTAGCTATTTTGTTTTTCAGATAAGATTTGACATCTTAGTAGTCTATTTTGCCATGTAGTATTATATGTGACTTCTAGTGCGCCTGATCATGCTTTGATTCTTCAGATTGCAGAGATTATATCTCGTTTTGAAAAAAAAGGGTTTAAACTTGTGGCAATAAAGGTCGTGATTCCTTCCAAAGATTTTGCCCAGAAACACTATCATGATCTTAAAGAAAGGCCATTCTTCAATGGCCTTTGTGATTTTCTTAGCTCAGGCCCTGTGGTTGCCATGGTAAGATAAAAGCCATGTTGCCTTCCCTCAGAAGATTTCCTGATATTTAAGTTATCTCATTGCTAACCCTAATTGGACTTGCATTTTGCTGTTTTTCATTTATTGAAATTACTTTCATTTTACTTTACATTGTAGGTTTGGGAAGGGGAAGGAGTCATAAAATATGGACGAAAGTTAATTGGTGCTACTGATCCACAAAAATCGGAACCTGGTACAATCAGAGGTGATCTTGCTGTTGTTGTTGGACGGTATGTGCCTTAAAAGTTTTTATTTTATCTTCATCCAAGAGCTCTTAAGTATAGGATTTTCAGCTAATATGGGAAGAAAATAAAAAGTAGGTAAATAGTTCACAGCATTCCAGATATCCTATTTAGTTGGGTTATTCTTCTAAACTAGGGTAATCACAGTCTGGGCCTTTGTGTGAAAAAAGGCACATTGGATGACATGTTGGTGAAAACATTTCCAATTTAACTGCCCGAGTGTAACGTAACAGTCATTGTGTGATCTTTCTCTTCAGGGATATCATTTTTAATAAAATATTTTAGTAGATTTAGGATATCATTTTAAGATCGTGGGTAAATTCTACCAGTGCTGTTCACGGAAATTTGGTTGAACCGATAAAAAAAAAAGCACACTCAACTCGAGGAAGTTGCACATGTAAACAGTAACATAAAGGTCTTCATTGTCATAATTTACCCCTCATGATAAAAGAAGAAAATGACTTGTTATGTTATTTTTTCAATCCTTTTTCTAGAAATAAAATAGACATTTCCGTATATATATTTAAATGTTAAAGCCTAAAGATATTTATATTTAATTAGGAGTGGCAAAAGTGGACACAAACCATTTACAGAACACAAACTGGCCTGCAATTTTACTTGTTTTATTTGAGTTAAATAAGTTTGGATCATAAATGGATTGACCCTATTAAGATCCTCAAATAAGCCAGTCGGGTTGTACCTTAAGCAGGTTGACCCATTATAAATAGATAATATTATAACATACAATGGTATGGACTATATTTAACGCTTTTTATCATTAAAAGCAAATATCATGTATTTTGTAATTATAATTTATTTGAATTTGTTAGATGGGCAATGTTATATCACTGCTTTATGTCCTGTCTAATTATATGGTCCTTGTCTTCTGACTCATTTATAATCAGCTTAATCCATTTAATTAAATGTGTCATAACTGAATCGACTTGTATATTAATGGTAGACAATCTCCTTGTACAAGTCAACCTGAATTATCACCTTATATTTAATATAATACCTCGAGGCTCAATGTTGTATTTAAATTGGTACATACATTGATATCATGATGGGATGTCTCATGTAATTAACTTACAATTTTTAGCATTGCATATGCCCCCTCAGAGTGAAGTTATGGTCCATTTAAGTTTGTGAGGAGCTCTACAAGCCCTTGGAGGCAAAATCATTTCATCATTTACTTTTGGTGGTCGGTTGATTTATATCATACTCATGGTACTTGTTATTCTTGATTTTTGTTCAAGATGGATGTTTGCTGACTAATTTGCTGTGTCGTTCTTCGTTATCCTACATAGCACGTTTTTATGTACTAATCTCAGTGTTGATGTTTTCCTTCCATTGAAAAAAGCTTACTAAAATAAAATTTCATCGCAGAAATATCATCCATGGGAGCGATGGTCTGGAAACAGCCAAGGATGAGATTGCCCTGTGGTTCACTCCAAGGGAATTAGTGTCTTACACCAGCAATGCTGAGAAGTGGATCTACGGGATTAATTAATGAGATTCTTTTCTTTCTTCTTCTTCACTTATTTTCAAATTTTCAGTTTTATAGAGCGAGCAGGCAGGCAGGCAGGCAGGCAGGCGATATATGTGTGCCACAAAGAAATAATCAATGTTATTAATAAGGAACACCATCCTGTGACAAGTTTCTTATAACCACTGAAATCTTGCTGGGTTCTTGTAGGATGTTTTTCTGGAAAATAAATGTGAAGTTATACTACTTTTTCCATTCTGATGTTGCCTTTTTGTTAATTAAAGCTAGCTGGATGTAAGGAAATTACATACCACCTATCCATCTCAGTTTCTCAGAACGAGTAGGCAATTGATTTTTCTTGATGTTCTTGGCAAAAAATTTCTCCTTGTAGCTTAGTTAGATATTAATGTGCATGGTAAAATATGATAATGTTCAAATCAAATGTACCTCGTAGTTGATCTCTTGACTTAATAAAGAGTGATAAATGATGATGATCTCTCAACTTAATAAAGAGTAATAAATCACGAGGAATTTTATCTCCCCTTGCACGATGGAGGTCAAAAATCTAGTGAGAAATTTCACACTCATTGAAAATTAATTTCAAAATCTCATATGGTAAGTATCCATAAAGTTACCGACTGCGCCAATCCGTAGAGACCTAACTAGATATTAGTGGATGTTAGAAAGGTTGTCAAACAAACTCTTTCATGCCCAACTTTGGACTAAGCAAGGGAACATTTTCTCAAAGTTGTAACCGAAGCTACATCACATAAACCTACTGTTGCATTGAATCTCTCAACAGGAAGAACAAGCAAGTTTGCTGAATTTTTGAACTGGAAAATGGCAATCGCCAACAGCCAAATGAATGGACAACATAACCGAACATAACTGGATATGTTGGCATGTGGAAATCAATATGAATCATCAAGTTAAATTCGTCAAAATAAAGTTCTATAACTATCCATTGGACAGTACATGATTAAGGATCTTGACAGGGTAAAAATAAAGCAAGAATATTCTTTTCCACAACATGTTTACTATAATGTCAACAAAGATTGACCAGTAAGTGTGTTTTTCCAATGGACCTAAACGGCCAGACTGTTGACCCTGACAACAAAAGAAAGCGACTAAGATGCCCAATACAGCCCCAGCAAAGACTTGGGATGGGGTGTGTCCCAGGAGCTCCTTAAGCTTTCTTTTACTGATAGGATGTGCTTGAAACAAGTCCTCAATGATCTTATTAAGTACCTGAATTGGCACAACACAGTTAAAAAAGGATCAGAAGCTAGTAAAAGATTGGTATCAAGCATAAAACAAGTCTATTGCCTCAGTGGAGCCCTTAGATATGCACAAGCAAACCCAAAACATTTCCAAATAATTCTTTTGGAAAACAGCTAAAATGCAAATTATTAGTATCTTCACCTAAATATTGGTTAACGAGTGCATCCGCATCAACATGTGTATGTATATTTCTGGAAGCTTTTGAGTAGTTTCATTCCTTCCATCTTCCCAAATCATCATATATTGAACACATATTGGCCAATTGGATATCTCTGCTATCAATTGAACATATATACAAGTTACATGCGCATATTGGATACTGGGAGATGATTAAGTAACTAGTAAATGTGGGTGCTAACTTAAAAAGTAACACTTCAGCACAAGACTTCAAATTACAATTGTGACTGGAATCTTGATCAGAGAGCAAACGATACAATTGTAACTTCAAAAGATGTTTAAGAATGCCATGCTGCATACAAACGAAGCAGAATTTAAGGGTGTTGAGCTTCTTGTGACAAACCAGGCACCTCAAGTTTACAGTTTACAGCCTTAACACAATGAGCAACCCAAATAATTCTTAGGCACAAATTGCTTTAACAAAGTATAGCTAATTTATTTTCCTGGAGTCTAAATTGTTCTTCATCTTCATTTTACTTTGACATGTTGGTTTGAGGTCCAACCATATGTGTGCTCCATCAATATAAGAGTCAAACTTGAGTTTAGTCACCCGTAAGATGTTTAGGGTTAAGAGTCAAAGTTGAGTCCTATATATGCCTTGTAATGGCTATCTTTTACGAATGCAATATAATATTTTCCTTTCCAAGCTTAACAGGAACATTACCACAGAAATTTAATGGTTTGTCAACTTGTCGCCCACATTTCTAAACTTGAAGTATGGCCTACAGCATAGGAAATCTATGCAAGATTCTAAGTTGATATCGAGATCAAATGGGTGCCTCACAATATACATCCCTGCTATAGGAATTCTGAAGACACTAAATAAAGGAAACAATCATATATAAAATTCAATATCCTAGGGACGAATATTTTCTCTATAAAAAGGCAGAAACCTCCTGTAGAGGTATTATGATTTACTAGGAAAGTTGTGGGTTTAATGATTTAATCCCAAATTAGATGTACTAGGTTTATGATATCAAAAATTATGTTCTCCTTGGGCTAAAAAAAAGTTTATAATACATGAGACCTATCAAACTTTATTGGCTAGTGTTGAATTGTTATGAAATAATGCAACATTGAAAGATAAATAAGACCTATCAAACTTTAAGTGTAACTCTATTCCAATAGATAATAAAATGAGTGAAAATAAATTGAGATGGTATGGATATATATGTAAAAAAAACAATTAATAAGTTCTATGATTAGAAGGCTTAAATCAATTAATGAGTAGAAAATATAAGTCGTAGAGAGTGACAAAAAAAAGTCAATGCAATAAAAAGTAAATTTACTTGAATCATAATTAGTGGTATTCCTTGTATATAATTCAATGGAGGAATAAGATTAATATATATAGATGAATGAAATAGTCCGGACAAACATAGTTTGTCGATAATAATGATAGCAATTGTTTGTTTACATATTGCTATATACAAATACATGCAACATTCATTTGACAAACTATATTGATCAATCTCAAGATCTTCATATTTTATATAGGTATCTCAGACACTCTTTCACCATCCAACCCACTTGGTATGGCTAGATTTTGATAATGCTTGTGTCGGTTTCAATTAGTGGAGTTGAGTGATTGAAAATTAGTAATTGAAAATTAATGTAAGAGATATCTATATTTGTACATGAAAGAGAGAAAGGAAAAAACAACATACAACACAGAAGTCCTCTTTTTTATTTTAAATTTTTATCTGAAGATTAGAGCAGGCTTCTCTCTTCAATGAGCTCTCTCCCCTCTAGTTGTCCATCACCCATGGGATCCTAGAATCATAATGATGGTGAAGAAACGTCTACTAGTTCCATGATTATATTTAACTCCATAACTACAGAAGCTTTATGCTGCTATCCTACTTATTCTGTAACTATAGTTAACTGTAAAACTACAGAAGCTGCTAATTTGCCATAGAGATACACATACCGAATAATGCTAATTACTAAGTTGGAAGAAATATTTTATGATTTTGTTTAGTCACATATAGGAAGTTATGGGATAAAACAAGCAGTTTATAAGGCTTAGATGAGCAAATCATGCACATCTACCTGAGTAATTACAAGCATCTTAAAGTCAGCGGTGGTGGGGGAGTGTTTAAGGCTTAGATTAGTATTAACTTGTGCTGATACATTTTGAGCCACGCTTGGACCTCGTGTGTCAATGAGTTGTCTCATTTGCGACGATTGTTATACATCTACAATAATAATTTGACATAAATGACATAATTGCAATGAGTATCTTTCATGTTCAATAAATTTGATTAGTTTGTTGTCACCGCTTGCTTAGATGAGAGAATTGGCCGATTAGCAAAACTCCTAGACCTATGTTAATAATAACTCTCTCATCTAAGCTTATAAAGCTTCTCTATTAGCCCACAATTCACAATTTGGCACTAAATTTAGGGTGTCACAAGCACCCCCATTTTAAGTCTTGATGTCCTTGTTAAGACCGAAACCCCAACACATAATTTGAATCATTCCTAATCAGTAGAATGTGAGGCCCAATGGTAGCTACACTATCCCACATGCAAACCATCTCTAACACCACACAATGCCTTGGATTGTGTTCATTTGTGATATTAATTGTCACAATCAACTTAAGTTGTTTAACTTTTCAAGCTTAAACATCCCAAAATGTTTAAACCTAAATTAACAGTAGGCTCTCTCATCTAAGCTTATAAATTTTCTATTAGCCCACAACTCACAATGTGAGACTAAACTTGGGTGTCGCATTTATCGGGCTCTCACTAAAATCATCTAGTTAACCATAGCAGATATCATGCAAAGGATAGAGCTGAAATTCCAAAAAGAAAAATCTAGTGTGATTTATTTAAAGGGAATTAAACAAATATCAACAAATAAGCTTTAGTTTCAAAACTCACTCGAAGACTTATTTTATAAGGTTTATAGCAAACTTGACAAAGCATTGGATCTAAAGAAAACCTAAAATCTTTATGAAGGAAAAAAAATCAAATGCTTAATTTTCCAACAAAAACTAATTTAGAACACTCTTTGATACACACACAAATAGTATCTCAAATAGCTCTCTAGTATCTATATAGAAATCCAAAAAAAAAAAGCTTCAGCCTGTTATGAACAAGCTCATTTATGAATTCTTTTTGAACTTTATTCATGAACAATGTTCATTAATCACACAAAGGCTATCACTACGAGAAAAATATGAATTACCGGCGAAATTTTTCTGTCTAAAATAAATTTGGCCGGTAAACATTTGAAATTACCGGCCAAAATAAATTTTAGTCGGTAAATATTAATAATTACTGACCAAAATTTATTTTGGCGAGTAACTTTAATTTTTTACTAACCAAATTTAGATTTGGTTGGTAATATTTAACTTTTTACCAACGAAAATTAGATATGGCTGGTAATTTTTTATATTTTAATGGCCAAAGTTAAATTTGGCCGGTATTTTTTATTTTTTTTCAGACCAACATTTAAGTTGGCTGGTAATTTTAATTGGTATTTTTAAAATTTTATTGACAACATTTAATTTTATTTTGATAATTACAAATAGTTATTAGTCAAATATATTATTTTTTAAATAAGAAAAAATTATAACTAAATTTTTAACCCTATTATAAAATATAAATTTTAATAATATCAAAAGCAACCATTTTAATTGGTTCCTCAGCTTTTTTTTTCTTCAATAAAAAATCCACGGCTTTCTTTTCTTCAAGAAAAACCCCATGCTTTCTTCAAAAAAAAAAAACCCACCTCAAAGCCTAATCTCACGCAACGTTTCATCTTCCGCTTTATTCCTTCGATCATCCTCTGCTCGCTTTATCAGTTCGCTCATCCTCCGTTCAGAGTTGGGGTCAATGATCTTGACGACCATGTCGGAATGCAGGTCCAACATTCATGCAACATCTGCGCTGAAAATTTAATTCTTCTTCTTGGTTATCCTTTGCATCTAACAAGATAGCATTCCGGCTCTGTTCATTTTCAACCAGGTAATGAAATCATCTTTCTTCTTCTTTAGCAATTCTTCGGCTCTGAGTTTCACTTTTTCTCGATTTATTATTCTATGGAAAAACAGGTTTAATATATTGCTTTTAGTTGTTTATTTTTTTCTCGTTTCTGTTACATATTTACTTTTGAGATCTCAAGTATACTAAATGCTTTGATTTATATTACAGATTCATTTCTGAGGTCCCACCAAGTACTATTACAAATTTGTTCAACTAGTTTTCTTGGTTCTTCTACGTATCTAACAAGATAGCAGTCAAGCTCATACAACTTTAGCAAGGTGATCAAACTTTCTTCTTCTCTATCATTTTCTTGATCAAATCTGGAGCAACAGAATTTTCTTGAGAACTATAAGAGGCATGCCTTGTAAACTAAAAATCATTATAAGTTGGAAAGTGAAGAAAGCTACCGAATTTCCTTTTATTTTCAGATTGGATCTTATCTTATTATTTTATTTTGCATTCCTTTTCATTATATTAATCAAGTTTTCTTATTTCCTTTTTCTCAAATTCTATCTTCTCACAATGTCAATTAATTGTTAATATTTGAATGTGTCTAAATAGTAAGCTTTTATTTAATCATTTTCTGTAATAATCTTGCATGCGTGTATCTTAGTATTTAATCTCTAATATCCCAATTTAGAGATTCTCGTCCATAATATCCCAATTTGTCTCAAAACCGAGTGAAATTCTCTTGTTTATGAAGCATGTAAGATTAAATGTTAGTAATGTAAAAATTTATTAGTCACAATATAAAAAATTTGCTTACATGTAATAACTTATTTAATTGATGTAAATTATTTGCATCACATAATCAGGTTTTGAAGAATGGATAAAAGTTGGATAATGGAGCGAAATAGAATTAGTCAGAGGTATAAGAATGGAGTTAAGGATTTTTTAAATTTTGCAGCTTATCATATGAAAGATGGGTCGTCAGTTATTAGATGTCCTTGTATTTTATGTCAAAATTTAAAGTTTGGAGATCTTGAAATGGTTAAGACTCATATTCATCTACATGGATTCGATCAAACTTATTTGATATGGAATAATCATGGTGAAGAGTCTGTAGATCTATCTGAGAATGCAGATATAAGAATTGATGCCCAAATTGATAATGACATAAATGAAGTGGAATGTGAGGATCCAGAATTTGTTGACATGTTGAACAACTTACTTGACTTAGAACATGTTATGCAAGAGAGCAGACAAATTGACATGGATAATGGTAACAATAATGCAGCATCGAAGTTCTTTAAATCCCTATTTGAAGAAGCCAATCAAGATTTGTATCAGGGAGCAAATAAGGTGAAGACATTTAGCTTCTTGGTAAACTTAATGCAAATTAAAGTACTTAATTGTTGGTCCAATCGTTCCTTTGATATGTTATTAAAGTTTCTCCAAAGTTTTCTTCCTCAACCCAATTATATCCCAGAGTCTTACTATGCTACAAAGAAGATACTTCAAAATGTTGGAATGGGATATGAAGCAATACATGCATGTGCTAATGGCTGTAAATTATTTAGAAAAGAGAGTGCAAATCTTGAAAAATGTCCAATATGTGGAAAGTCACGTTACATTCTAAATCATAAACAAAATTCAAAAATACCCACAACTGTTGTTAGACACTTCCCTTTGAAGCCACGCTTGCAAAGACTTTATTTGCATAAAGATACAGCTATTAAAATGCGTTGGCATAAAGAAAAACGAGTTGAAACTGAGGGTATTTTGAGACATCCTGCTGATGCAATTGCATGGAAAGAATTTGATAAAATGTATCCAAATTTTGCTTCTGAACCAAGAAATATTCGATTTGGTTTAGCCAGTGATGGATTTAACCCATTTGGGATGATGTCCAATTCATACAGCATGTGGCCTGTGATACTTGTCCCATATAATATGGCTCCTTGGCACATGATGAAACAAGCTTATACATTGATGACACTTCTTATTCCTGGTCCAAGATCGCCTGGAAAAAATATTGATGTCTTTCTAGAACCATTAATTGAAGAGCTAAAAGAGTTATGGCATGATGGAATTATAACACTAGATTCATCAACTGGAGAATGTTTTAATCTTCATGCTATTGTTTTATGGACCATTCATGATTTTCCTGCATATGGAATGATTTCTGGTTGGAGTACCAAAGGATACAAAGCATGCCCTATTTGTAATGTGGATACAGATGCAGAGCCATGTATCAACAAGTTATGTTATATGGGTCACCGTAGAAGCTTACCATTAAATCATGCATGGCGTAGAAGTAAGAAATTCAATGGTAAGATTGAAAATAGACCTCCTCCACGAGCATTTACATCTGATGATATTTTAATTCAATTGCAAACAATGGGTGGAAAAAGAAAATATGGTAATAGAGGGGGTGATGGACATAATTGGGTGAGGAAGTCCATTTTCTATGAACTTGAGTATTGGCATCATTTGAAATTAAGACATAATCTGGATGTTATGCATATTGAAAAGAATGTGTGTGATGCTATAGTTGGGACATTATTAGATACAATTGGAAAGAGTAAAGATACACTAAAGGCACGTATGGATTTGGAAAAAAAGGGTTTAAGACCTGAATTGCATTTACAAATATTGGGGAACAAAACTTTTAAGCCAATAGCCAAATACAATTTGAAACCTGATGATCGTAAGGATTTTTGCAAGTGGCTAAAATCTGTGAGATTTCCAAATGGTTATGCATCAAATATTTCTACTTGAGTTATCGAAAATGAAGGCAGGCTGCAAGGACTTAAAACTCATGATTGTCATATTCTTTTTCAAAATTTGCTTCCTATTGGTATTCGAAAATACTTGCAGAAGGATGTGTGTGAGGCTATTATAGAGCTTTGCAATTTTTTCCATGAGATAACAAAGAAAACATTGATTATTGACAAAATTTGTCAAGAAGTTCTGAGAGATATTGTTGTAATATTATGTAAGCTTGAATTAATTTTTCCACCGCTTTTTGATATCATGATTCACTTATCAATTCACTTGCGGAAGAGGGCGATTTCTTCTCGGTGATGTATCCTTTTGAGCGTTATTTGGGTACTTTGAAAAATATGTCGAAATAAAGCAAAACACGAGGGTCAATTGCGAGGGTTATGTGATAGATGAGGTGTAACGGCCGGGCCTGTTGGCGGAATTTGGTGACCACTATCGACGGCCGTTGGCCGTCGTCGACTTATCGTCGACGACCCTATTGGCCGTCGTTACTCACATGGACTTCCACCCACGAAGTGGGTTTTTGCCTTCCCGAGTTGAACTCTAGACCTGAGTTTAGTTTATGAATCAACCGACCAAGTGATCGATCACTTGGTTGCAGATTCATAAACTTTAGTACTTAGCGGAGGTCTAGAGTTCAACGGGAAGGCAAAACCCACTTCAGGTGGAAGTCCATGTGAGTAACGACGGGCCAATAGGCTGTCGTCGACAATAGGGTCGACGGCCAACAGGCGACGGCGTGACCAATAGGGTCACCGATTCGCCAACAGGCCCGGCTGCTATAATAAAGGCGCACGCCACGAAGGAGACCCCGACGAAAATCCGACAAAGATCTCCCACATGCGGGTGACAATCCCAATTTACATACAAGGCCTACACGGCCACTATACATCGGTCAACACGACCGGAATCCAAACTCACACGCAGTTATATAATTTGGCCTCAGGCCATCAACCAAAATAAATGATAAACAGTCTACCATAAATCGACTTACCCCATCTGCCATCTGGGCAGGAATACTCACCAAAAATCCAATCAAACCAAAATCCGAATAAGGTCCATACGGACATCAAAAATCCAAGTACAAAATCAATCTCCAAACCTATACATGTCCTCTAACCAAAATATCCAAACCATAAAGCAAATATCCAAAATAAAACATTCATGACGAGTGGGGTCCTAAGAATGTGCACTCTCTGGCCTTCATCCTGAAATAGATATAAATCAACAGGGTGAGTTCAAAGAACTCTGCGGGTATAGTAGATATGCATAGTAAGGTATAGCTAACAATAAAAATATCATGCCAGTACAGTCTCACATAAATAGGGTATGCAAGCAAGAAATACAAAATGACTGTACTTACCTGAATCTCCTACCCTGATATAGGAGCATGTGCCTGACTAGAAGTAATAGAGTCCTGACCATATATAAACATGTATCCTGTATGCATGACAATCATATGCACATCCAAGGCATCAATACAATAATGCAGCAAACACAATACAAAATGCAATCCGTGCAAAATGCATGTCGTGCCAATGACATGGTCACCCCTGACGCCAGTCAACCGCCTCACACGCAATGGTGAAGCCGAGTGGGTAGGGCTATGACAACTGTGCACTCTGCCATCACTGCTCCTGAGTGACCGAGTGGACAGGATGCTGTCGGAGTACACCTATCCTCCTGCCCCAAACATAGTGGGGGAGCTAAGCTCTCATCTCCCGGTATCATAGACCAGAGGAGGGATCCCTGCCCGCTACCACGCTGCCTCGTCGCTACCCACGGACCAATGAGCTGACAGAGCAACCGCACACACCTCTCGATGTACCACTAACCCAGCGGTGTTATGTAACTCATGGGCTCAACAATAATGGAACCCCGGCCCAAAGAAGATGCAATCATGCAAAAATGGTGCATGATACTAAAGCATGTAAATCCTACTCAAAATACCTATCCGAATAATATGTACAATCAATATGTACATATCCATAATCCAAATAACTATGATCCAAGTCAAACAGGGAAATATAATCATATCCTATCACATGCATGTATCTAGTAGGCACCAAAAGTATACCAGACATATAAACATGAAAAAGTTATTGTAAGCTATCCTACTAGCATATCAATTTGACGTAATCTAAAAGTTAAGTCAAAATACCCGCCTGAATATATATATCCACAAGAATGAAACCAAATCGTCACGACTGGGGACCTGCCTCGTGACCGAAACCTGCATAAAGCATGACTATAGTCAAGCACAAAAATACAATTCAACGACAGATCGAATAATTAATCAATTTCCTTTATATCCCAATTAACCCAAATCTCATATCCTCCGAACCATACCGATCAACCGAATAACTCCGGAATCAACCCAAATCGACTAATCAAGCTCACCGCCCTAGAAATTCCATCCACGGCCGATACCAACCCAATTGTACAACACCCTCCAAATAAAACCCTCACAGCCTCTCACATTGACACGAACAACCATCACAACACATCAAACCTCAAGCATCAATCTCATTACAAACATCCACAGCCTAACTAACCTCCAAACACCTAGTCGTGCATAGACTATTTACAAAAAAATTTGAGAGGGCTAGACCAACTTACCAAGAATTAGGACCCCAGAAAGGAACGGATTCACAGATAAAGTCTCGACTACCCTATTCACTGCCCAAACACAAAGATCAAGAATTAGCTTGCTCAGGCAACCACCGGCAGAGATCCACAGCGAAGTGGAGAAGATCAACCTATTACCTTGCTCCGGCGACCACCGACAGAGATCGCGACCCTCAACATGGGCGACGAACCGCATTGTCGAGGTTGGCGGTCGGCCGTGGCAAATCAAGTGGTAGTTCACGCGGGGGTCCGATGGCGAGGAGGCCGGCGCTCGCCTAGGGCGAGGAGTCCGGCTGACGCGCCTTGTTGTGGCGCGTGATGAGGAAGAAAGCGTCAGCGAACCCAGCCGCCATCAAGGCGGCGGCCGGATCTGAGGCGGAGAAGAGCGCGCTGTCGTCGGCGGAGAGCAGGAGCCAGAGAGAAGTAACGTATAAAGGGAATCGGGCGACGGAGAAGAAAAGGAAATAGAAAAATATAAACCGATATTAATAACTTAGGTTAAATTTATTCTATTTACTCATCTAAACATACCCTTTAAAGCTGCTTTCCTATCTCGTAATTATTTCACGACCTCCGTTTAAATCCAGAAAAATTCCTAAAAATTCCTAAAAATTCTCGAAAATAATCCCTAGGATTATTTCCCCGAAATTTTGGCCATTTAATTCCGTATTTTAAATTTTGGTATTTAACATTCTCCCCCACTAATAAAAATTTGGTCCCCAAAAATATATTAGTACGAGATGTCCCAACAACCATCTCGAGCATCTGGAGACAAGTCACACCTCAAGTGACTAAGTGGGGTTACTGATATCCCTTAACATCAAATCACACTTGCTTCAAGCCCTTCCAAAATATGAATAGTATCTTCATTTCGTCCACCTATAACAAGTACCTAACTATACCTGAGTGGATCTCTATATCCGTGACCTGTTAAAGACTATCCATAATCCGAAGGTAAATCCTGAACCGCTATCACATACGATACTCACAGATCCTCCATGAACTGGAAATCGCCATAGCATAACCTATCCAGCGATCCAACAAACTCATCGTATGGATCGAACGAAAATGAGCGGACTTAGCTAATCATACTAAGTCCTTTCCGAATTCCAAATAATCTCCCAACACCGTCCATCATACTAGGCTCCCACTTTCCTCTTGGTACAGAACCTTACTGATTATTTATATACCACCTTTACCAGACTTCCAAATCAACTAAGTTCCGCATGACGTCCCACCATGGAGAACGTTTCAATACTTACTATTTTCCGAATACAATCCGATACATCAGCAACATATAAAACCTATTGCAATCTACAAGCAATACTTATCAACATATCAAGACAAAGCCTCGTGGCTCTCGGGGTAATGAAATTTGCACCATCTGTAAGAAACGACATGCTACCACGACCAGGACTCGTGGCCAGTGAAAATGTCAGGTAGCTATCTAGCCACAGACAACAACCGAATGTAACTATCACTTACTCCGAACGGGTAGAGCAAGAGTACACTCTATGGTAGATGCTCTCTATCATCCCAACAGGGATCTATCTGTTGTTCCCGAATCAATAGTAACTCTTCCGAAATTCAAATGCAACTACACAGTAGCTAGCTAAAACCTCATAAGCATATCTGCTCCTCACCTCTACAAAACAACATAACAACTCCTACTAGGTCCACGTCATATATATATATGACAACCCATCTCGTAGTTCCTCATTTGACGTAACCATGGGATACGTCTCGATCAACTAAATCAGAAACGCTTCATTCTCTAAAACATCACATCCGCATATAAATTAACTTTCCTTTCACCCGAGAATGATCACACAACACTGGTGTAAAAGTCAACCATCGTCTGAGTCTTGAAACTAGGTTCACAAGCTTCAGACTAAATAAATTCCATCACCTTCCTGATCCAACCAGTCAGCGATGTAATACCGCTAGAGCATCCTATCCATATCTATGGTAATGATCAAATCAATACCATAAAACCATCATCTACGGTGGCCGAGTGCTCAACTCCAACTGCCACCATCATAAATGATCCAATCGTGTCCAGAATACACGATTTCCTAAATCCCTGGACGACTAAGTCGTCATAAGTCAAACAAGATAATCAAACCTCGTACAATTCATACCAAGTATGAAATTGTCATCACTATACACCTGCATCCTCTTTACTCTAGTCTGATGATATATCAATCATCCCTATAACTTTGATAATTGTATGACACCCTGTCACTACAATATCAACACACCAATCATAAATCAATCCTAGAGTATACACAGGTGTCCTATAGCTGATCTAAATAGATTCTCAATCCACCATGAAGGATATTCATTTCCTTCTACCACTACCTCATTCCATCATCGATAATCGATGTACAACCTCAAAGGTTCATCTCTCATTGAACAACGAGTTCGAGCTCTCGAGAATAAATCGATAAATAAATATCCCATCCAATACCTCCTTTAATTGGAACTTAGATTCTTCCAATTCCCATAGTATTAAGCAACACTGATACCAACTAAATTATCCCCTGAAAAATCGTCATTCTAACAAATACCTCTTGGCATCATCTGTTGGGTTTCCGGCACCGCGGCGTGTGTGTGTTCGATCATGTTTCGTAAACATGAGCACAGCGGAAGCAATTAAAAATAATAAATCTATATTTATTACAACACACACAACACACGCATGCTATTACAACAAGTGTAGACATAACCGTAAATTAAAATTTGCAATAAAAGAAATTATCTACGTTATACCTTTCGTATGACGTGTAGCGGGAACGACATCAACCGGAACGATCCTCGTAAGAATCGTCTCTATCCGTATCCACGCCGAGCTTGTCGGGATGACTTCTCTAAGTCACGAGCTTCGTCTTCGTACGGGTTACTAGCCTCGTGTTGAAGACGACGTGATCGAGAGATGATCACGATCCGAATCCAAATTCGGATCCTAAAACGAGTTCTCAAAACTCGCTTCTCCGGAGAGGTATTCGTCAACCAATTGACGAATCCTTCGTCCTCCACCTCAGAGGATTACCGGAGATCAAATCCCCGGTAAGTTAGCCGCTGTCGGAGCACTAACCGTCGCCCAAACGACGCCCGATAACAAAGAAACAAACTGTCCGAAAAATCTGGACAGCTTTTGTGGAGGAATAGAGGCCGCCAAGGAGAGATGGAAGCTCACCTTATCACCGAACCTAGAGGAGATCACGGAGGGTCGCCGGAGGTTCACCGGCTGAAGCTTGGTCGCCGCAACAAGTTGGAAGGCTGCACAAAAGCGGGCGGCGGCAATCAGGTTGGGCGCGAATACTCCAACAAGGGGTGGGCGGCAACACCAAGGGCTTAGAGTTTTTGATTAGGGCTTAATTATCCATTAAGCCCTCTTTTATAAAGAACTAATTCTCTTAATGGTTAATGGATCATATCCATAAAGCCCGTTAACCCGCTCCATTAAGATAAGTTAAAATAAACCAAACCATGATGGTTTATTTTAAGTTAAAATGAACCGAACCAACCTTTGGTTCATTCGTTTAATATAAACCAAACCCTTTGGTTTATTCTCATCCATTGGATTAGAACCAAACCATTTTGGTCCATCCATTATGTCTTCATAAGACACGGCCCATCCACGCTTCCATTGCGACTGAAACAATTTCATGCTCGCTTTATGTTTGGTCCAACCAAACATAGTTTCTCTCGGTCTGAGAATCCCATTCTCAAGCTCGTTTTAAATCCTTTGGATTATACTCGTTGTGCGTGTGACCAAATAGGTTCTCGGTTTATGTTGGCCGTCTATAATTAACCATTAATTATAGAACGATCATGAGTGGCACCTAGTAGTACATCATGATCCCCAATTAACCGAAAAGATCAGCGGTTGATCGAACTATTTCAAACCCTTGATGAGCTCGAATGAATCGTGCCCCATTCCCTTCACTCATCTTATACCCACTTGGTTGGGACATGGTCTATTGTGTCATCCCCACTAGTGACTACGTCACCTAGCCCAAGTATCATTTCCTCATCCTACTGATTCTAGTTACTCCATATGTATCAAGAGTACCTTACTCTAAACATGTAATGCTTTGGCCAAAGACTTTAGTAACAATCAACGAGAGAGGCCATGGGTATACATCTCCTCGCAAGGAGTGGTGAATCCTTTATAGGCTATTCAAACACCTTCGATCACTGACTCATACCCAATCATCCCGGGTCCACATCTCCTCGGAGATGTTTGCTTAAGATGTCAAAGCATAAGTCTCCATGATCAAGATGACTTGAATACCGCAAGTCAAAGGAACATCGCACTTAAGCCACAGTAAGAACTTCATTGACATATCTATATATGCAGAGAACCATATGAAGTCTTACTACGGTCACTCCAATGAACTAGTTACCATAACTAGCATCCACGATTAACTCCGGACATCACTATGTCTCCAGCCAGTGAGAATCAGCTGCTTGGATACACCAAGGAGTATACCTCGTGCTAGTCTCGACAGAATTGATGGTGTCCAAATCCATCAATTCATCGACTAGGGATAATTTCGATACATCACAATTACACATGTAGAGATACTCACTAGTTGTGATCAAATCACAAATTCTCTCATGTTGTGAATCGTATCGTGGACATTCAGTAAATGAGTTTAAGATCCAATCAAATACATTAAACATGTATACTCAAATAGTTAATCGTCATTTATCATATAAATGGTTCATACATAAGGCGATTGCCTTAGGACATCTCTTATATATTACTAACAACCTTGCCAATTCTGAAAGACCGATCGATGACGGTATCTAAGCAACTCGATTGGATTACAGCCAATTGAATGACATTGCCTTGAGTACATCACGAGCTTTAACAACCTTGTGCGCTTTACACTAGCCCTCAACCAACGCACCATAAGTAAAAATATTAGCTCGTAAAAATAACATTACCTCGATGCAAATAAATTATCTCACGAGGGGATCTTCGATATCGAAACTATTTTCAAATCACGATCGCTACTCTACTTGCCTATCTGGCAAGCCTAGAAGTTCCTCCAACACTACATCGATTACTCTCGAATTATCGGGCATCAGAGACCTTCTTATACCATCATGTCACAAGCATAACCTCCAAGTTAATATCCAGATATTCACATCATATCAACCAAGTCAACTATAAAACAATTAAGTCAACTCTCTCACCATAATATAACATTTCCATCAATCAACCTCTAAACATCCAAAATCATTTTCATACCCCTGTGATAATCATCACAGTAATCATCTCAACATCTCACCTATCAGTGGAAACACTATTAATCCACATAATCCAAATATAAAAATCCTTTTAATCCTATCAGTGCATGTTTTAACCACAGATATCTGTAAACACCTGTATCTCTCAATATATCATCAAGTAAGGTAAACTATAGTAATACCTCAATGATCAATCCTTCAATCATCTGATACCAACCTCAATGATCAATCCTTCAACCATCTACAACTCCTTTCGAGTAAAGATGTAAACTCATCCAACTTCTGCTCTTAATGGATTCCCTATTTCACAGTGATCTAGAAAAAGAATTCGATAACTGTATGAATCTAAGTGTATACACCTCTTCCTATCATTTTCTTCAAGAACCATACAACCAGCCTCATATCTCCACAAATGTACAAACTACTTCTGATAGCGACATATATCTGAGGAGAAAACTTAAATCCATATTCCTGTTTTCCACTGGGAAATGAGGTGTTTTATCCATCTTTCATTCCCGGGACAGAGCCTTGATCAATATCGAACATCAACATGGGAACGCAATAATGTCACGTGAATTCAGCTAGAAAAGCACGTTCACGTCTCCTACCGTTACCTTATCCGAAGTGTAGGTTATTATCACTAGATTGACTACACTATTCTCTTGAGACCCTTGTTACAGTCATTTTTATAAATATGACTCACCCTAATGCCTCCCGCTAGGATCTGATGGAAAAATCCAACTATCCTAATCCAAATGTAAGCAAATAAATTGGGGGTGATCGAAGGCAACTCAATCACTATCTTAAACCATTAAGTGGAGGGGGTAAACTCCGCGAATCTATTAAACTCTATAGTGGCATAAAAAATCCAAGAAAAGATCTCTCCTGACATCTGTGACAATCCCAATTTACATACAAAGGCCTACACGGCCACTATACATCGGTCAACACGACCGGAATCCAAACTCACACGCAGTTATATAATTTGGCCTCAGGCCATCATCCAAAATAAATGACAAACAATCTAAAATAAATAGACTTACCCCTTCTGCCATCTGGGCAGGAATACTCAACAAAATCCAACCAAACCAAAAATCCAAATAAGGTCCATAAGGACACCAAAACCAAATACAAAGTCAATCTCCAAACCTATACATGTTCTCTAACCAAAATATCCAAATACCGTAAAAACAAATATCCAAATCAAAACTTTACGACGAGTGGGGGTCCGGCAACTGCACTCTCCTGACAGCTTCATCCTGAAATAGATATAAACCAACGGGGTGAGTTCAAAGAACTCTGCGGGTATAGTAGATATGCAAAAATCAGGTATAGCTAACAATAAAAATAACATGCCAGTACAGTCTCACATAAATAGGGTATGCAAGCAAGAAATACAAAATGACTGTACTTACCTGAATCTCCTACCTTGATATAGGAGCATGTGCCTGACTAGAAGTAATAAAGTCCTGATCATATATAAGCATGTATCCTATATGCATGACAATCATATGCACATCCAAGGCATCAATAAAAATGCAGCAAACACAGTACAAATGCAATCTATGCAAAGTGCATGCCGTGCCAATGACATGGTCACCCCGACGCTACCACCGCCTCACACGCAATGGTGAAGCCGAGTGGTAGGGCTATGACAATCGTGCACTCGCCATCATCGCTTCCCGAGTGACCGAGTGGGATGGGATCTTGTCGAGTACACCTATCCTCCCGCCCCAAACATAGTGGGGAGCTAAGCTCATCTCTCACAGTGTCATAGGCGGAGGAGGGATCCTGCCCACGCAGCCTCGCGCTACCCATGAGCGGTCCGTGAGCTGACAGAGCAACGCACACCTCTCGATGTACCACTAACCCATGAGTGGCGGTGTGCGAGCCATGTAACTAGTGCGGCTCAACAATAATGGAACCGTCTAGCATGCAATCATGCGAAAATGGTGCATGATACTAAAGCATGTAAATCCTACTCATAATATACCTATCCGAATGATATGTACAACCAATATGTACATATCCCTAATCCACATACTATGATCCAAATCAAACAGGAAAATATAATCATATCCTATCACATGCATGTATCTAGTAGGCACCAAAAGTATATCAGGCATATAAACATGAAAATGTTATTGTAAGCTATCCTACTAGCATATCAATTTGACTTAATCTAAACGTTAAGTCAAAATACCCGCCTGAAAATATATCCGCAAGAAGAACTGAATCGTCACGACTGGGGACCTGCCTCGTGACCGAAACCTGCATATAGCATAACTATAGTCAAGCACAAAAATACAATTCACCGACAAATCGAATAAATAAATCGATTTCCTTTATATCCCAATTAAACCCAAATCTCATATCCTCCGAACCATACCGATCAATCGATCAACACCCGAATAACTCTGGAATCAACCCAAATCGACCAATCAAGCTCACTACTAGAAATTCCATCCACGATATTCCTTTCCCAAATTAGATCTCAAGTCAATTTACGATGGCCCAAACATTATTCACAGAACCTTGCACAATCATCTCCAACCTTAATAAAGACGACGCCCCAAATAGAACACTCACAGCCATTTACAATCCTCCACAGCCCTCTCAGCTAACAACCCCCCCCCAAATCCACAGCCGCCCACATCCAACTCTAACCGCACGACACCCACAAGCCCTCGACAGCCCTTAACAGCCTATTCCTCTGAAGGAAATCCACCCCGAATCAACCAACAACAGATAAAAGAAGTTAATTCAAGTTATACTGTGATGGGAGCCTTCCACCGCTTCACCGGAGAAAAATCTGTCACGCCCTAATACTCTTGTGACCACCACCACCAAAGACGCCGAAGTATACGACGTAAGACACAGGCGGCTGCAGACGGGCGCGGTGGAGGAAAGAAAAGAGGGCGTCGGCGAAAGATGTGACACGCCGGGCGGCGGCGCTCGCGTCGGCGGCGCGGGCGACGCTGGTCGCCGCGAGGAAGAAGGGCTCGCGGTGGTCGAGGAGGTGCTGGCGCGATCTGCCGGCTGCTCGTTCCGCGATCGCGCGGCGAAGAAGAGGGCGCCGTGCCGACAGCCGGAGCGCAAGCAGGGCTCGCGCGAGAGAGAGAAGCTAGGAGTTAGCGGCGGGAAAAGAAAAAAGAAATAGAAAATAGAAATTAGGGTTTTCCGTGTCTTTATCCCCTTTAAATAGATCCCTCTAAAACCCCTTTACTTTATCCCCGTAAAACTCTCGTACAAAGTCCGTTTAAATCCAGAAAAATTCCGGAAAAATTCCTAAAATTCCTAGAAATCCGAGATATTTCGGATTATTTTCCTTAATTATTTGGGCCATTTAATTTAGGGTTTTAAATCCGTATTTAACATTCTCACTAATAAAATTTGGTCCCCAAATTTCCTACTCAAATGCATAACGAGTAAGAAATACCATAAGTCTTGAAAATACACCTCACGTACCTTAAGTAAACAAGTGGGGTATTGAGCTCGATCTTTCCTCGAGCTCCCAAGTAGCCTCCTCGTCGTGTGGTGACTCCACCCGACCTTGACAAGTCGCTGACAACCTTGTTCCGCAATGCGTTCCTTGAAATCCAAAATCCGTCTGGAACCTCTGCGTAAGTAGCATCGGGTTGAATGGAACTGATAAATCTGATAGAATATGTGTAGAATCGCACATACTTCCTCAAAGATAGACACATGGAATACATCATGTATACTCGTCAAAGATGGGGTAGCGCTAGAGATAAGCAAGCTCTCGATCCTCTCCAAAATCTCAAAGCGGACCGATATATCTAGGAGCAAGCTTACCACGGAGTCAAACCTCTTCACCCCTTCGTGGGTGAAACTCGAAGAATACATGATCACCAACGGAGAACTCCAAAGGTCTCCGCCTACGATCTGCATAACTCTTACAGCGATCCTGCGCCTGTCACATCCTACGTCGATGCGGACCAACTCGCCTCATCATCTGAGCTCTGGGTCCTAGCAATGGCCTCCCCAACCTCCTCCCGGAGGGTGGGTGTAATGCGACGCCTACCATACAATGCCTCATACGGGGCCATTTGGATAGCCAATGATAATAAGCTATTGTAGGCGAATTCCACTAACAGTAAATGATCCTCCCGTTGCCTCAAATCTATAACACAGGACCTCGAAATCCTCTAGTGTCCGAATGGTCCGCTCATCTATCTCTGTCATGGATGGAATGCGATTAAGCCGGCTGTGTGCCTAAAGCCTGCTGCAGACTTTGCCAGAACCTAGAAGTGAACCGGGGATCTCTATCTGATATGATGCTCAAAGGAACACCATGCAATCTGATGATCTCCCGACAATATAGCTCTGCCAATCGATCCAGAGAGTCGGTCGACCGATAAGGCGCGGATTTGGTTAGTCGGTCTACGACTACCCAAATCGCATCATGACCTTGACGTGTCCTAGGCAAACCCATCACAAAATCCATAGTAATATGATCCCACTTCCACTCAGGAATAGGAATCCTCTGAAGTAATCCAGCTGGTCTCTGGTGCTCAGCCTTGACCTGCTGACAAATCAGACATCTAGCTACAAAATCCGCGATGTCTTTCTTCCATACCGTTCCACCAATACAACCGCTTTAAATCTCGATACATACGGGTTCGCTTTGGGTGGATCGCAAATCGAGCGATGTGCCTCCTGTAGTAACTCCTCCATAACCGGGTGAGGCTGAGGTACACATAATCTACCTCGGAAATATATAATACCCTCATCATCTAGGGTGAACTCGGTCCCAAGTGATCGACTACCAATGAATAAATGCTTGATCATCGGCCGAGCCTCCGGACTCTCGTCGGATAGACGATCGAGCAACCATGGTAACTAGAACACCTGCTCGCCGGTCCTGCTCCTCTAAGCTCAACTCGAGAAACCCAATCAAATCCGTCAGTGACCAAAACTGGAAAGAAGCTAAAGTCCCTGGGACTTGGCTATGCCAGAACCACATTGGCTTTCCTGGGTGGTAGGCGATGGATACATAATCCTTCAGGGAACTCCATCCATCTTCTCTCGGAGATTGAGTTCCTTACGTAAATGATATTTGAGACTCTTATGATCAGTAAGAATCTCAAACGTACTACCATATAAATTATGCCTCCAAATCTTGAAGGCATAGATAACTAGCGGCAAACTCTAAATCGTGAATCGGGTAGTTTTTCTCATGATCCTTCAATGCCGAGAAGCATAGGAGACTACCTGTCTTTGCATCAATCGCGCCTAAACCTGTAGAGACGCATCAGTATAAAGAACGAAACCATCGCCCTCGATGGTAATACGGGATCGGTCCGACACCAATCTCTCTCTCAACTCACGAAAACTAGTCTCGCACGCCTCGTCACGTGAACTTCACGCCTTCTTCCGGTAAGGCGTGTCAATGGCATAGAAATGCTCGAGAAACCCTCAACGAACTGTCGTAATATCGGCCAGGCCTAGGAAATCGCGAACCTCTCGAATCGATTGCTCCCAACCGGTGACACCTCGATCTTCGGGTCAATCAAATACCTCTACTCAAAACCACATGTCCTAAAACCGGTGAGTGTAACCAAAACGCGCATTTATTAAACTTCGCATATAGCCGCTTCTGTCGGAGCCTATCGAGAACAAGTCGAAGATGCTGCGCGTGTTCCTCCTCGGAACGAGAATAAACCAGAATGTCATCGATAAAAACAATGACGAACCGATCTAGAAAATCCATAAATTCACGGTTCATTAAGTCCATGAATACCGCTGGAGCATTGTAAGCCCAAATGGCATTACCAAAAACTCATAGTGTCCATATCCGTACTAACGTGTCGAATGTCGGAATCTCTAACTCGTAATTGATGATATCGGACCGGATCAATCTTAGAATAGACTGATGTACCTCGGTGATCAAACAAGTCCTCAATACGTGGCAGGGGATATTTATTTTTGATAGTGACGGCGTTCAATTGCCTGTAGTCGATGCACAGTCTCATCGAACCATCTTTCTTCTTCACGAAGAGAACCGGAGAACCCCAGGGTGATGCACTAGGGCGAATAAAACCTCTGTCCAAAAGTTCCTGGAGCTGAACCTTTAACTCGTCCAACTCTCTCGGGGCCATACGATAAGGAGCTTTCGATGCCGGCGCCGTCCCAGGTATTAACTCAATCATGAACTCCACTTGCCTTCTGGGAGGCAGACCCGGTAACTCCTCTGGAAAGACATCTGGATACTCTCGAACAATAGGGATGTCCGCGATCTGAGAGTCACCACTGTCTTCTACATTGATCATAGATAATAGAAAACCCTGGCAACCGTGCAATAAAAGCACGAGCCTGAATCGCAGAAATGGTCGCTATACCGTCGTCCCGGATGCCAGTGAAATCCCACGAGGGTTGGTTCGGAGGTCTAAATGTGACCACCCTCGTCTGACAATCCACTGTGGCATGATATGCTGACAGCCAATCCATGCCAAGAATAATATCGAACTCGACCATATCCAGTACCAATAAATCTACCGTAAGAATGATGTTACCAAAATCTAAAGGACAACCTCGGACCTCCTGGGTAACATCCATTGTATTGCCAGTTGGTAGGGAGACGACTAATCTCTGTGATCTACTAGTGTAATCTACCAATCTCTCTCATAAAAGTACGAGAAATAAGCGAATGCGAACTACCGATTATCAACTAGCATAATAGTAAAAATGCATAAAGTGAAACCGTCAAATCTGGATTCGTTGGCTCACGATCCTCTCGTAATCGCATGAATCCGCCCATCTCGGTGGCGGTGGAGGTATCACGCCAAAGGTGGTTGTGCTGAGCTGAGATCGATACCGTCTAAGGTGAGAAGGTGGTATAACGGCCGCGATGCATCAGACGGCGGTTGCGTGAGATCTGAACTAGTAAGGCCGAGCATGTATCGATGGCCGATGCGTCGCGAATAATCTTGTACGTATGGGCATGCATCCGCATCGCGGGTCTCAAATCAACCTGTGACACCGTCACGGCACCGGTGTACTCGCCCATGAATACCATGGCGACTCCGGGGAGCGCCCTCGCGGCGTTGCGAAGGTCCGCCGTCGCCCTCTCTGAGTCCTGCACGCAACGGTCCTCCCCGAATAGAAACCGGAAGCCACATCGAGCCTTCAACGAACAATCTCGGCCATGTGTCAGTGAATTGCGATAATAGCACCTCCCCAAGGTGCAGGCTGAGATGATATGCTCCTTCGATCCACAACGAGTACAGTAGGTGTCGCCAATGGGCGGTCTCCGGCTCTGCTGAAAAGACCGCGAGGGCCCAGCTGAAGATCGTCCTGATTTCTGAGGCCGGCTAGATGCCCTGAATGACTGACGACCGATCGCGCCACTCTGGCGATGTCCGAGGTCCGTGGTCGATGGGTCCGACAGTAGATCTTTCAGTCTGTTTCCTCTTCCTGTCTGTATTGACCCTCTGTTGAGCCGACTCGATCAACAAAGCTCTATCCAACGCCTCTCGGTAGGAAGAACTACCAAATCCTGCCATCCTGACCTATAGATGCCCATCCAGTCCCTGTATAAACTGCATCATCCGTGACCTATCCTCGACTAACTGCAGGCAAAACTCGCAACTGATTAAATTCCGTATTATACTCCATCATCGGCGATTATTCGTCTTAGACTCGAAAATCTGACGTCTCATCATCCGATATGCGCGGAAAAATCGACTCTCAAAAGCCTCTCTAAATCTCGCCCGGGTAACTGCCGCTAATAATCGAATCGTATTGCATATCCCACTGATCTCGGCCTCGCCTCGTAAATGGAAGGCGCTAACTCTCGCCTTCTCCCACTCGGAGGCAACCGTATAGTAGAAGGTACGCGCTCCATCGTCTCGATCCAAGACCGAGCCACGATCGGATCGGTCTCTCCAATAAAGTGAACCGGCTCTTCATCGACTTAGCCAATCCACGGAATCCGAGCTCGGCCGCAGCGGCATCACATCAATAGGATAAGTAGGGGCCGATCTTGAGTGAGTCGGCCGCTCTCGATGGGCTGTCGTAGTAGAAGGTCCCATCAGGGGAGTCGATGTGTAGCGAGGATCTCGGTACATCGGATGCCCAGGGGTATCTCGGGAGGAGGATCCCGAGGACCGAGGATCCACAACTCCGTAGCACCTGTGAATCGAACGATCAATATGCTCATCCTCGGTAGATCTCTCCGCAAGTCGTCATCAAAGATCTCTGGTCCTCGGCGTGGCTGCCCCACACGCGTCTCGCGCGCACGCCACCTCGTCATATCATTAAATGAATATATATACCATAAATAAAAACATATCAAATTTATCATCATACCTATTTCACCGTCGAGAGGTCGAGCCAAAACCCCATATTAATCTCGTCAAAATCCTCGAATTTCAAACATAAAATCGCTTAAATCCATACCAATCCAAAATTTCCAAATTACCTGCAAAACCTCGCCAATATACATGGCGAACTCAAAAATCCAAAAACCCTAGGAACTCAAAACCTAGGCGCTCGATGCGAAATAAATTGTCACGCCAAGGAGACCCACAGGACAAAAATCAAAGATCTCCCTGTACAGGTGACAATCCCAATTTACATACAAAGGCCTACACGGCCACTATACATCGGTCAACACGACCGGAATCCAAACTCACACGCAGTTATATAATTTGGCCTCAGGACATCATCCAAAATAAATGACAAACAATCTAAAATAAATAGACTTACCTCGCCATCGGCAGAATACTCAACAAAATCCAACCAAACCAAAAATCCAAATAAGGTCCATAAGGACACCAAAACCAAATACAAAGTCAATCTCCAAACCTATACATGTCCTCTAACCAAAATATCCAAATACCGTAAAAACAAATATCCAAATCAAAACTTTACTGACGAGTGGGGTCCAGAATCAGCACTCTCTCGATGACTTCATCTGAAATAGATATAAACCAGCGGGGTGAGTTCAAAGAACTCATGGGTATAGTAGATATGCAAAATCGGTATAGCTAATAAAAAATAATAACATGATCTGATCTCACATAAATAGGGTATGCAAGCAAGAAATACAAAATGACTGTACTTACCTGAATCTCCTACCCTGATATAGGAGCATGTACCTGACTAGAAGTAATAAAGTCCTGATCATATATAAGCATGTATCATATGCATGACAATCATATGCACATCAAGGCATCAATAAAAATCAAACAAACAGTACAAATGCAATCTATGCAAAGTGCATGCCGTGCAATGACATGAGTCACCTCGACGCTAATAGCCTACACGCAATGGTGAAGCCGAGTGGGTAGGGCTATGACAACTGTGCACTCTGCCATCACTGCTCCTGAGTGACCGAGTGGACAGGATGCTGTCGGAGTACACCTATCCTCCTGCCCCAAACATAGTGGGGGAGCTAAGCTATCATCTCTCTGTCATAGGCCGGAGGAGGGATCCTGCCCACCACGCTGCCTGCTACCCATGAGCGGTCAATGAGCTCGACAGAGCAATCGCAGACACACCCGATGTACCACTAACCCATGAGTGGCGGTGTAGCCATGTGTAACTAGCTGCGGGCTCAACAATAATGGAACCCGATCAGCTAGCATGCAATCATGCGAAAATGGTGCATGATACTAAAGCATGTAAATCCTACTCATAATATACCTATATCCGAATGATATACAACCAATATGTACATATCCCTAATCCACATACTACGATCCAAATCAAACAGAAAATATAATCATATCCTATCACATGCATGTATCTAGTAGGCACCAAAAGTATATCGTGCATATAAACATGAAAATGTTATTGTAAGCTATCCTACTAGATATCAATTTGACTTAATCTAAACGTTAAGTCAAAATACCTACCAAAATATATATCCGCAAGAAGAATCAATCGTCACGATCGGGACCGCTGTGGATCAAAACTCGCATATAGCATAACTATAGTCAAGCACAAAAATACAATTCACCGACACATCGAATAAATAAATCGAGTTCCTTTATATCACAATTAAACCCAAATCTCATAGCCACCAAATACCATAACGATCAATCGATCCACACCCGAATAACTCTGGAATCAACCCAAATCGACCAATCAAGCTCACTCCCTAGAAATTCCATCCACACCATTCCTTTCCCAAATTAGATCCAAGTCAATTTACAAGTGGCCCAAACATTATTCACACCAACCTTGCACAATCATCCAAAGACGACGCCCAAATAGAACACTCACAGCCATTTACAATCCTCCACAGCCCTCTCAGCTAACAACCCCCCCCCAAATCCACAGCCGACCACATCCAACTCTAACCGCACGACACCCACAAGCCCTCGACTCTTAATGACCTATTCCTCCGAAGGAAATCTACCCGAATCAACCAACAGGATAAAAGAAGTTAATTCAAGTTATACTGTGATGGGAGCCTTCCACGCTGGTTCACCGGAGAAAAATCTGTCACGCCCTAATACTCTTGCTCGGCGACCACCAAAGACGTTAGAAACGACGACCGTAAGAAGACACAGTACGCAGACGGCGGGTGGAGGAAAAGAAAAGAGGGCGTCGGCCGTGAAAAACAGACACGCCGGCGGCGGCGCGGTGCTCGCGTCGAGGCGTCGGCGCGCGACGTCAGTCCCGCGAGGAAGAAGGGCTCGGTGGCGGTCGGAGGTGCCGTGCGATCTGCCGTGCGGCGTTCTCACGCCGCGCGGCCGTGAAGAAGAGGGCGTCCGACAGCTCATGGAGCGCGCAGCGAGGGCTCGCGCGAGAGGAGAGAACTGCCGAGGGAGTTAGCGGCGGGGAAAAGAAAAAAAAGAAATAGAAAATAGAAATTAGGGTTTTCCGTGTCTTTATCCCCTTTAAATAGATCCCTCTAAAGCCCGTTTACTTTATCCCCGTAAAACTCTCGTACAAAGTCCGTTTAAATCCAGAAAAATTCCGGAAAAATTCCTAAAATTCCCTAGAAATCCCGAGATATTTCCAGGATTATTTTCCTTAATTATTTGGGCCATTTAATTTAGGGTTTTAAATCCCCGTATTTAACAGTGAAACTCCATTATCAATTGATCACTCAACTTAAGCTTCAAGAATTCCTCAACAATGAGTCATACAAAATAACCTAGAGAAATACCGTCTCTCGAAAACATCCTGAACCCGTGATCCCGTAATGGGTTATTTCCCCAAATAAATTCCTTCTACATATTCCACTAAGTAACAACTTGATCATTGTCATAATAAGAAACTAACTCCACTCTCCCTATATAAATACCAATTAGGTACTTAACAGTACCCTCAATGTTATTACTCTAAGGCTCAAGCTGCTCAAGGATCAAAATCCCTATGGAACTTCAGAATCAAACCTCCAATGTCCGAGATCAACAATAGTATACACCCTTGTCTAATACCCCACTGTAATTATCTTAGCATAATCGTGAAAATCCCTAACACGTAGTCCTTGATTTACAACCAATACGACGACGACTTGACTCGCTGTCGGTCGACACCTCAAAGATAATTCATCTTTTTCGACAGTTCAAGACTTACAAATGAAACAGTTGTTCACGTGGTCAACTCTATCTACGATTACGAATAGTGACCAACACACGGAATGTTATTTTCGGTTATCCACTAAACACATAGCCAAATCTAACCTGGAGTATAAACACTACGGCAACTCCGGCTGGTCACCTTGGTGGGTGACCCCTACTACGAAGTCCGCACATGAGTCAAAACTCAATAGACCCTTTCTCGACAACTCCATAACCAGAGATCTCACCGCCCTCTCTGTGGTTACCTCGCACCACGCCTCCGGGCAGGTGCACGCCCACCTCGCCTCATATCTCGTTAAATTATTATGATGCTACTAGAATGTATGTTACTAGAAGTAAAAATATAAAATTTTCATCATACCTATTTTGCGCAGAGAGGTTCTCACGCCAAATCCCCATATTGACCTCGGCCATAAATCCTCGAATCTCAAATATAAAAATCGAAATCCATACCAATCTAAAATTTTCCAAATTGCCTCAGAAACCCGCCGCCAAACGTGGCGAACTCCGAAAATCCAAAACCCCTAGGAACTCAAAACCTAGGCGCTCGATACTAAATAAATTGTCACCGAAGGAGACCCCGCTGCATTTAAAATCCGGCAAAGATCTCTCAGACGGGTGACAATCCCAATTTATATACAAGGCCTACACACTGGCCACTATATATCTGGCCAACACGACCGGAATCCAAACTCACACGCAGTTATATAATTTGGCCTCAGGCCATCAACCAAAATAAATGATAAACAGTCTACCATAAATCGACTTACCCCTTCTGCCATCTGGGCAGGAATACTCACCAAAATCCAATCAAACCAAAATCCGAATAAGGTCCATACGGACACCAAAAATCCAAGTACAAAATCAATCTCCAAACCTATACATGTCCTCTAACCAAAATATCCAAACCATAAAGCAAATATCCAAAATAAAACATTCATGACGAGTGGGGTCCGAAACAATGACTCTCCGATAGCTTCATCCTCAAATAGATATAATCATCAGGGTGAGTTCAAAGAACTCATGGGTATAGTAGATATGCATAATAAGGTATAGATAACAATAAAAATATCATGCCAAGAGACCCTCACATAAATAGGTATGCAAGCAAGAAATACAAAATAATCAGATTTCTTACTCGAATCTCCTACCCTGATATAGGAGCATGTGCCTGACTAGAAGTAATAGAGTCCTGACCATATATAAACATGTATCCTGAATGCATGACAATCATATGCACATCCAAGGCATCAATACAATAATGCAATACAATACAAAATGCAATCCTGTAAAATGCATGCCGTACAATGACACGTCACCCCGACGCTACCACCGCCTCACACGCAATGGTGAAGCCGAGTGGGTAGGGCTATGACAACCGCAGGCACTCGCCATCATCGCTTCCCGAGTGACCGAGTGGACAGGATGGCCGCTTGAGTACACCTATCCTCCCGCCCTAAACATAGGGGGAGCTAAGCTCTCATCTCCCTGTCATAGACAGGAGGGATCCCGCCGCTACCACGCTAACTCGCATCGCTACCCATGAGCGGACACGGAGCTCGACAGAGCAATCGCACACACCTCTCGATGTACCACTAACCGCATGTAATCAGTCATGCGGGCTCAACAATAATGGAACCTCGCCTAGCATGCAATCAATCATGCAAAAATGGTGCATGATACTAAAACATGTAAATCCTACTCAAAATACCTATCCGAATAATATGTACAATCAATATGTACATATCCATAATCCAAATAACTATGATCCAAGTCAAACAGGGAAATATAATCATATCCTATCACATGCATGTATCTAGTAGGCACCAAAAGTATACCAGGCATATAAACATGAAAAAGTTATTGTAAGCTATCCTACTAGCATATCAATTTGACTTAATCTCAAAGTTAAGTCAAAATACTAATATATATATATCCGCAAGAATGAAACTAAATCGCCACGATCGGGACCCGCTCGCGATCAAACTCGCATAAAGCATGACTATAGTCAAGCACAAAAATACAATTCAACGACAAATCAAATAATTAATCGATTTCCTTTTTATCCCAATTAACCCAAATATCATATACTACGCACCCTACCGATCAACCGAAATAAGACGGAATCAACCCAAATCGACCAATCAAGCTCACTGCCCTAGAAATTCCATCCACGGCCGATACCAACCCAATTGCACAACACCCTCCAAATAAAACCCTCACAGCCTCTCACATTGACACGAACAGCCATCACAACACATCAAACCTCAAGCATCAATCTCATTACAAACATCCACAGCCTAACTAACCTCCAAACACCTAGTCGTGCATAGCCGTTAAAACCGTTCACAGCTATTTACAGCAAAAATTTGAGAGGGCTAGACCAACTTACCAAGAATTAGGACCCCACCGAAAGGAACTTCCCAACTGGATTCACCGGAGATAAAGTCTCGACTACCCTATTCACTGCCCAAACACAAAGATCAAGAATTATGTGCAACCACCAGAGATCCATGGAGAAGATCAACCTATTACCTTGCTCCATGACCACCGAGAGATCGCAGCCTCCAACATGGCGCGGACCGAACCCACCGCATCCGAGGTTGGCGGCCGCAGCCGACCAAAGTGGTAGTTCACGGTGGCGGTCCGACTGGCAGAGAGGCCGGCGACTCGCCGCTTAGGCAGGAGTCCGGCGACGACTGCCCTGTGGCTGTGGCGGCCGACGCGCACGGAGGAAGAGAGAGGCATCGACGAACCCACAGCGGCCATCAAGGCGGCGGTCAGATGCGAGAGGGGCGGAGAAGAGCGGCGCTTGGTCATCGGCGGAGAGCAAGGAGCCGCGCGAGAGAAGTAACCGCAAAAGGGAATCGGGCGCACGGGAGAAGAAAAGGAAATAGAAAAATATAAAAACCGATATTAATAACTTAGGTTAAATTTATTCTATTTACTCATCTAAACATACCCTTTAAAAGCCTGTTTTCCCTATCTCCGTAATTATTTCGTACGACCTCCGTTTAAATCCAGAAAAATTCCTAAAAATTCCTAAAAATTCTCGAAAATAATCCCTAGGATTATTTCCCCGAAATTTTGGCCATTTAATTTCGTATTTTAAATTTCGGTATTTAACATGAGGCATTAACATTTATGTCACTTTTCAAGCTTGATGGAGATACTCGATTCAATAGACCTGAAAGAAATATTGATGGTGAGCGACCAAGTTGCAAGCTGGACATTTTTTCTCAAAATGTAAATCTCATTGGTCGTAAAAAATACATTAAGTTTGACCAAACAATAAGGGAGAAAGCCCATTGGTACATATTGAACAACTGCAGTGCGGTTCAACCATACATCAAGTAAGGTTTTAAATTATGCTATAATTAATTTATTTTAACTATTTTTTAAAATTATACTATAATAACTCATTTTTTTTTGATACAATGTAGGGAGCATTTGGAGTCAATTATAAATCTTGATGATATGGCCAGAGGTCAATTTTGTCAAGAAAAAGAATTTCCGTCATGGTTTAGATCCAAAATGGATGGTTTGAGGAATGAAGAAACATCTGAGTTAATAAATGAATTGTATGCATTGTCATGTATGCCTAATTTTCGTGTATGTACTACAGATGCAGCTATCGTTGAAGGTATTCGATATCATTCTGAAGAACGAGATAGAGGTCGAATAACACAAAATTATGGGGTTGCAGTGCCATCATCTCATAATGGAGAAAACATAGATTTTTTTGGTGCGTTGTTAGAAGTTATCGAGTTGAGTTATATATTTGGATATAATGTATATTTATTCAACTGCAAATGGTATGAATGTACCATGAAAAAGAAGTCTTTAAAGATGGATTTTGGTCTCACATGCATTAATACCTCGAAGACATGGTATAAAGAGGATCCTTTTATTCTTGCAAACCAAGCAAAACAAGTATTCTATATTGATGATCATAAATTTGGAGACAATTGGAAAATTGTTCAAACATTCCAACATAGGCATATTTGGGATTATCCAGAAGTACTTGATAACGATGATGTTGAGCTTCAATTACAAATAGAAAATAGTGCACTCAATGTGCATGATATTATTGTGGACTCAACTAATCAACAAGCTGATAGAATTGAATTGAATTCTGTAGAGATTTCAATAACAGAATTACAAGCCAATGAGATTGAGACTAGACATTCAGATAATGTTGATGATGATGATCCATTTGGAGTAAAATTGTTCTCGACATCTTGAAATAATATTTGATTATGATACTGACTGAAGAATAACAGGTATTTATTTTCATAATATTATTATATTTTCAATAAATTGGTTATTATTTTATATTGTGGTGTAGTTTACAAACTATAAGCATAAGTTTTTTTTATTATTTGAATATGCATTTCTTTTAGATATTTGAACATCTTTATTTGTATTTGTCATTTTTTATTTTTAAAGTATTGACCTACTAAGTTCTTTTCTTAATGCAGATGCCACCTAAACCACTTCACATACAAACTAATTTAACTGAGCAGACTCCTATCCCTATTGATGTTGGACATTCACAATCAACACCTAGTACAACTACCATATTAGTTGTTCCTTCATCTATCGATCATTCTGATTCACCAACTATGATATCAACATCTTCACGACGGGGTATTTTTTTTACATTTTAATTAAATTTGAATAAAATATATATTATTTGTACATTAACTTAACTTGTCCAAATTTTTTTTTTCCTTTTTTGCAGGTCGTCGTCCACGTTCACCATCTCAACCATCTAGGGGGCTTTCACATGCTTATCGTATGGCAAATGAAACAAAGGGGGGGAAGAAAAATTCTTGTGACATTGAAATCAATTCATGGTAGGCCAACAGGCCCGACAGCTAATATGTTTACTACTGAGTTGGGAGCATTGGTGCGCAGTTTCTTACCATTTACATACAGAAGCTTTAAACAAGTCCCAGAGTCAGATAAAATTCAACAAATTCAACGCATTCAAGTAATATTTTTAAATTATGTTATTTGCATCAATTTTTATTTTTAATAACTTAAATAACTAATTGTTATTTTTTACTTAGTCTGTTTTTGAGTTTCAAGATTGTGATGATATAGAAGGTTGTCTTTTGAAATTGATGAGGAAATCATATTCTACTCAAGTAAGTGAATGGCATCAGAAGTATCAAAAATTTTCAGCTAGTTGGACTTTAGATCAGAAAAAAGAAAAGAAGCCAGATAATTTACCATCACAAGAAGCATGAGAGTATTTATGTAATTATTGGGAGTCTGAAGAGTTTAAGGTTGTTTTATTTTTAGTATATTTTTCTCTCAATTTATAATCTTAATGTTATCATATGATAGCTACTAATTATTGGTTGTATTTTTTTAAAGATACTGTCTACAAAAAATAAAAACAATCGGGCAAAGCTTTTGTTTAATCATCATGGTGGTTCTAGACCTGGTTCAACACATAGAGGATGTATGTTAAATTAAATTTTATTTTATAGTTGCATGTTTGATTATATATGAATAGTTTTTTTTATTATTTTTACTAATGACATAATGTTTTTTTTTAAATTGCAAGGGATATGATGCAATTGAGGCATGACGTCGAAATTATTGTACAGAAAAGGATGGGTGGACTAGTGAGCTTGCACAAAAGCAATATGTAAGTCATAATTTAAGTATTTTTTTTTCATTTTTGTACGTTATTTTTGGCACAATAAGTTGTTGATATCAATACATGTTTATTTAATAGGAGGCAATGATCACTCTCTATGATGATAAAAAAGCTTCACTTTTGGTAAGAATAACAGAGGATGATACTTCTTTGCCCACCTCCAATGATTTCAAGAATCTAGCATTTGAATGTCATCAAGATGTACTTGGGCGCAAATCTGGTTATGTTCGTGGATTAGGATTGAGACCCAAACCACCACCAAAGGTATACAAGACTTCGACATCTACTTCCTCTACATCAGCTAATGTACAAGTAAAGATCGATGCTATGCAAGAGACAATTATTGCACAAGAGACAGAGATAGCTCAATTGAAACAAGAAATGAAAATGATGCAGGAGACACAAGCCCAACGAGAAGTCAAAACACAAGAAATGTTACAACAACTTCTCATGCGATACCAATCTAGTGAATTGCAACAACAATCTGAGTTGACTCCCATGCAAGAAAAAGACGACGACCCAAATATTTCTTGATACTCTATTTAGATCGTTCAACACTTTTTCGTTAACTATTTGACATATACTTTTATATGATATGATATTTCTTTTGTCATTTTGGATAATTTATTGCTATGTTTAAGGTTTACATTTTTATTAGTTGTTAAACTAGTGTCTTGAAATTTATTGATTATTATTTTTTCATAGAAATGTTTGATAAATTGTAAAAAAAAAAAAATAGCAATCAAATATATTTTGGCTGCCAATTTTTTTTAAAAAATACCAGCCAAATATATTTTGGCCGGTAATTTTAAAAATATATGTTGACCAATATATATTTGGCTGGTATTTTAAAAAAATATACCAGCCATTTATTTTAACCATTACCGACCAAATATATAATTGGTCATTATTTTTTAAAAAATTTTACCGACCATTTATTTGGCCAGTAATTTAAAAAAAAGTTACCGACCACCATTTTGGCCAGTAAATAATATTTACCGACCATGGATTACCGGCTAAGTCTTGACGAATTTTTTTTGGCCGGTAATCTATATTACCGACCAAAAGATTAAGATTACCAACCATTATTTTTTCTCGGTAATTTCTTCTTTTCTTGTTGTGTATGTTCACTAAATCTTAGTGTCGGTAAATGGTGCATAGGCGCTCACCTGGCACCAAATAACTTTATTATTGTTGATTTATCATCCAAAACAATGCATTTACTCTTCTCTTTTTTTTTTTAATTGAGCTTATACTTGTAGACCTAAAGTTAGCATCATAAATACAAGGATTGCAATTTCAGTAAGCTCCATGTTTCACATCTAAGCATAAAAGTAAGATTTTATGTGAAATTATTAGTTTCATTGATTTTACAAAGAAAAACTCCGGCTTAAGAGAACCACCAGGTGCCACCATGTGTTGGCAAATGGCCAAACCAATGGTGACACTTCGTTAAGAGTCTAAGAATAATACAGGTTTAAATGGTGTAAACTCATAGTTGAAGTGTCAGTTAATCTCATTATTAGGCTAATAATCACTTAAATTGTTAAAAAGAGAGATTTTCTGTGCCCTTTTGTTCTATCGCCACGGAGGAACAAATAGTAAATAAATCAAAAGAAAGGAACATTCACCTCAGCCTGCATGCCGTCTGATACCGATGGCATCGTACATGACAATAAGGCACACTGGGAAGAGCGAATCGCCCACCCCATGGCACAGTGCCACCAAAGCAGTGCCGTACACAGCGCGGAGTGCGAAGATGGCGCTCCCCCATAGCTGAACAACACCCGGAGGTCCCACCTCCACTAAAAGAAAGTTGAGAAACATCTTAATGAGCCATGAGCCAGGACTAATCTAATCAGTAAATAAGAATAATTCTCAAATGCGGAGAGATTAATTTTTGAAAAGATCATGACTTTTAATTACTGACTGATTTCTTCTTTGTATTTGTAATTTAGATTTTTGATTTATTTCTTCATCAATAAAAATAGTCGGAGGAGACCGCTAATACGACGGTTCTATTTTTTTTTTTGTTAGAAGCATCTTAATGGTCTGAGCCAGAGACCAAGCGACTAAACCCGATATGAAGGTGGGATTTTTGATGAGCGCCCATAGAAATGGGCTAACCTAGTCTTGGGACTAGAGCCGGTCCTATTTTTAAAATTTACACTTAAGGCTCTGGACGAAATTTAGAAATTGAGCCCCCATTCTCTATTGAAAAATTTAAAAATTAAGCCCTCTTTATAAAAAAAAAATTTTAGGCCCTGGGCGAGGGCCCCAGCAGCCCTCCCCCAGGGTCGGCTTTGCCTGGGACATGATCGTCGTGATGCTCATCAGAAATGTCCCGACCCCACCTCAGCAGAGGAAGTCCTCCCGTTCACGTTCGCAACCATCGTGCAGGCCGTCGCAGAGCCAAGACCACATCTTTGGCAGATGGGAGAAGAGGGAAGAAGTCATCGACTTGCACTCGAGTCACCAGCAGAAGTCACAAACTGCAGTGTGAGTCTGTGACTTAGGCGAGGAGCTCGAGAAGAAGAACAATAGTGTTCGAGAAAGGAACGCTGCGACTCGAGCAAGGAGTCCTGCGACTCGAGAGCACGCGGATGTTGGCACTTGGGAGTGTGTGGGGGCGGGCTTGGGCGAGGAGTTCTGCGACTTGGGAGCACGTGGATGCGGGCGCTGGGAAATGAGCGGGTGATCGGGTGCACACGGGGGCGCTCTATTGAGGAGTTCTACGACTCGGGAGCACGCGGATGCTAACGGTCGGGAATGAGCAGACGCGCGGGGGTGTGCTCGGGGGAGGAGTTTTGTGACTCGGGTGCTCTGGTGTGCACGGTTGCTCGAGCGTTCCATGACTCGGGAACGAGAGGATGGTCGTGAATCGGAAATGAGAGGCAGTTGCTCCAGACAAGTGCTCGGGAAGAAAAATCCAATGCTCGGGATATGCAGATGCTTGAGAAGAGAAATCCTTTAAGAAAGAGAGAGAGGAATTGTAAGTGGACTTATAAGATCGTCAACCGGGAACATAGAGTAAATGCATAGTAGAAAATGGAGTCAGAACTTACCGTGTTGAAAATAAATGACTTAGGGTTTTCAAATCTATGTCAAGAGAGGGACGAATGATGGATGACAAATATAATTGGGGAGGTATCCAGAAATCAAAAGTAGGTCTCAAGATTGGAGCTAATCGAACAACTGAAGTTTGAGGAGAGAATTTGGTTGGAGCAAAAATGGATTTCGACCGCCCTTGCAGGATGGCGGAGGAATGCTATTTTTTAGTACTAGACTCTACAATGGGATACAATTATTGTCATAGTTTGCTCCTTCTCTGATTTTTACTTGAGCATCTAACCCTTGCAGGCCTCTTGTCGACATATTCGACTCACATACTGATCAGACGTCAGCTTTTGCATTCTGCTTTGCTCTGTTCCGACAGTCTGACTTGTCGCCCCACCGACCTAACCAAAGGTACTAGCAGGCGCTCGATCCGATCTGACAAGAGATGCTTATTTGGAATCCTTAACCTGTGGTCGACGCGTCATTTGATTTTAGTGGGATAAAAATATAAAATGCTGTTATAATCGAGAATTGTTTTTCTAAATTTATCCTAAGGGTACAAGAGTCATATTGCAACAATTCACTATTGCATAGATATAAGCAACAATTTATTTTGCAATATTAGCTTCTTAGTTCAAAAAATATACATTCTCATTGTAAATAAAATACAAAGTTGTACAGTTGCGTGTACAGAAGAAAAGTTTGTATTAGTCAAATCAGCATAAATGAAGTCATTGTGATATAGTTTTTATTCCCTAAAAATTGATAAAAAAAATTCTAAAATGCTCGAGTTATTAAAAAAAACAGAAAGATGGTGAATATTTTCACCTCTTTTGAGATAGTCTACAACTATTGATAAAATAGAATTTGTCAAATTGAAATTCTATATTCGATCAACTTGTGCAAGAATGGGAGTAAACTAAATTTCTAATGATTCAAGATTTCTAAAGAACTAGTAATACGCGATTAAAATATTTTGGTTGTCGTCCTTCATACTATAAATCCAAATACAATCTATGTCAAAAAATATATATATGACATCCGATTTTAGTTCTGAGAATGATAATTTATACAAACAGAGCAGCATTGCCTAAGAAGAAAGCATATGCCCTTAAATTTTTCGCGAGACGATAAGGCTTTGCTTTGCATCTACCTTCAAAATTTTAAATTTGTCCTCAAATTCTTGTGCAAACCATAAATCTCTAGAAGACACAGAAACAAAGAATAGTTTGAGAGTGAAGCGGAAAAGCTCCCAGTGGCATCGTCAAATAGGGTGCAATAAGATCGTATGTAACCACCACTTTTTCTGCACCTCCTTCCAACATCACCATGGCATAAAGCTTACCCCTGTTAAATATAGCATCATATATCAACACTCGATCTACACATATCTTCGTTCATCTCTCATCTGTTGCCCTAGCAAAGAGAATATAATCGCCCCCATCAAGTTCTGAACATTCACATATTAGAATAACAACATGATCTCTATTATGAGAGGGGGCAGATCACAATATTCCTCTAGTGATGTCCCAATCCATGGCAAGGGTGATGGGGATGGAAGGTATACAAAAACAAAAAAATCCATTTTAGAGACCGAAATTTGATCTTCAAATGCATTAAAAGACCGAAATATTCGGTCTCTAAATTTTGGGTCTTTAAATTTTGAGATCGAATTTCCATTCGGTCTTTAAATTTAGAAATCGAAATTTTCATTCAGTCTCTAATTTAAAGACTGAAACTTTATTCGGTCTCTAAAAAAGTTTCGGTCTTTAAATTAGAGACCAAATTTTACATTCGGCCTCTAATTTAGAGACCGAATTTCCATTCGGTCTCTAATTTAGAGACCGAATTCGATACCTATTTATACAAATTTTATAAAATATTTTAATAATTAATATTAACCTCAATATTTATTAATAACATTCAAACATACACAATTATAATATAAATATAAATCAAATTTAATTTTATTAATATTCAAATGTACACAATTACAATATATATATTTATGAAATTTAATTTTATTAATATTTACATATACACAATTATAATATAAAAATCTTATGAAGTTTGTCATTTTGAGGATATTTATAGTACTCCTTCAACTGTTTTTTTTATTTAATTCAAAAGCATTAAGATTTTTTTTCTTATGGAAATTATTCTTTATGTATTTTTTATAACACTTTTATCATTCAAATATAGGGTAATTTATTTATTTTTCTAAAAATAATGATGTTATTTTTTCTATCTCTCAAACGCATCCTTAATTTTTTATAACATTGGAGCAGAAAGAAAAAAAGAAAATTAATTTGTCGGTTTCTTTTAATTATTGAAAGAAAGATAAGAGGAAAGGAATTCAATTCTAACGGTTTTATTTAACCTCCATCCAAAATCAATAAAAATAGAGAAAAAGAAATATTGAATATTTAAAATACAAAATGGATAGCTAATAAAACTAGTTTTGTAGTTCATTTAAATAAAAAAGTAAATTAATTAAACAAAAAGAATCATAAATCTTTCAACTGATTTTTCAATCGAACTCTAATTAGAGATTGATTTTATAATCGGTCTCTAAATTAGAGACCGATTATAATTCGGTCTCTAATTAGAGATTGATTTTATAAGTGAACTATAAATTAGAGACCAATTATAAAATCGGTCTCTAATTAGAGACCGATTATAATTCGATCTCTAATTAGAGATCGATTATAATTCGATCTCTAAATCGGTCTCTATTTGATAGATATCTTGTAGTGTAGGTCGATACACACCCGACTTATGGGGTTTATGAGTTGAACTTCAGCTTGGTTGGTGATTATCAGCCAACCATAAGAAGACCCAATTATGTTGCCCTAGATTCGAGAAAAAGAATGGCTAATCTTACACTACTGAACTTCCCATGGACTGAAGAAGTAATCAATGACATCATCAGTACAAGTCTCCATTATATATACCATGGAATCTCCTAGCGCTGAACATCAAAACTGTGACAGACTTGGAAGACCGCCTCATAACCTGTGGTCGACGCGTCATTTGATTTTAGTGGGATAAAATATAAAATGCTGTTATAATCGAGAATTGTTTTTCTAAATTTATCCTAAGGGTACAAGAGTCATATTGCAACAATTCACTATTGCATAGATATAAGCAACAATTTATTTTGCAGTATTAGCTTCTTAGTTTAAAAAATATACGTTCTCATTGTCAATGGAATACAAAGTTGTGTGTACAATAGAAAAGTTTGTATTAGTCAAATGAGCATAAATGAAGTCATTGTGATCCAATTTTTATTCCCTATAAATTGGTAAAAAAAATTCTAAAATGCTCGAGTTATTTAAAAAAAAAAAAGAAAGATGGTGAATATTTTCACCTTTTTGAGATAGTCTACAACTATTGATAAAATAGAATTCGTCAAATTGAAATTCTATATTCGATTAACTTGTGCAGGAATGAGAGTAAACCAAATTTCTAACGATTCAAGATTTCTAAAGAACTAGAAATACGTGATTAAAATATTCTGGCTATCATCTTTCATACTATAAATCCAAATACAATCTACACAAAAAAAAAATAAATATGACATCCGATTTTAGTTCCGAGAATGATAATTTATGCAAACAGAGCAGCCATTGTCTTAGAAGAGAGCATATGCCCCTAAATTGTTCGAGGCGATAAGGCTTTGCTTTGCATCTACCTTCAAAATTTTAAATTTGTCCTCAAATTCTTGTGCAAGCCATAAATCTCTGGAAGGCACGGAAACAAAGAATAGTTTGAGAGTGAAGCGGAAAAGCTCCTAGTGGCGTCGTCAAATAAGGTGCAATAAGATCGTATGTAACCACCACTTTTTCTGCACCTCCTTCCAACATCACCGTGGCATAGAGCTTACCCCTGTTAAATATAGCATCGTATATCAACACTCGATCTATACATATCTTCGTTCATCTCTCATCCGTTGCCCTAGCAAAGAGAATATAATTGTCCCCATCAAGTTCTGAACATTCACATATTAGAATAACAATGTGATCTCTATTCTGAGAGGGGGTTGAGCACAATATTCCTCTAGTGATGTCCCAATCCGTGGCAAGGGTGACAAGGATGGAAGGTATACAAAAAAAAATTCATTTTAGAGACCAAATTAGAGACTGAAATTTGATCCTCAAATGCATTTAGAGATCGAAATATTCGGTCTCTAAATTTTGGGTCTTTAAATTTAGAAATCGATTTTCCATTCGGTCTCTAAATTTAGAAACCAAAATTTTCATTCGGTCTCTAATTTAAAGACCGAAACTTTATTCGATCTCTAAAAAGGTTTCGGTCTTTAAATTGGAGACTGAAATTTCCATTCGGTCTCTAATTTAGAGACCGAATGGAAATTTGATCTCTATTTCCATTCGATACCTATTTATACAAAATTTTATAAAATATTTTAATAATTAATATTAACCTCAATATTTATTAATAACATTCAAACATACAAAATTATAATATAAATATAAATCAAATTTAATTTTATTAATATTCAAATGTACACAATTAATGAAATTTAATTTTATTAATATTTACATATACACAATTATAATATAAAAATCTTATGAAGTTTGTCTTTTTGAGGATATTTATAGTACTCCTTCAACTATTTTTTTTATTTAATTCAAAAGCATTAAGATTTTTTTTTCTTATGGAAATTATTCTTTATGTATTTTTTATAACACTTTTATCATTCAAATATAGGGTAATTTATTTATTTTTTATTTTTCTAAAAATATTGATGTTATTTTTTCTATCTCTCAAACGCATCCTTAATTTTTTATAACATTGGAGCAGAAAGAAAAAAAGAAAATTAATTTGTCGGTTTCTTTTAATTATTGAAAGAAAGATAAGAGGAAAGGAATTCAATTCTAACGGTTTTATTTAACCTCCATCCAAAATCAATAAAAATAGAGAAAAAGAAATATTGAATATTTAAAATACAAAATGGATAGCTAATAAAACTAGTTTTGTAGTTCATTTAAATAAAAAGTAAATTAATTAAACAAAAAGAATCATAAATCTTTCAACTGATTTTTCAATCGAACTCTAATTAGAGATTGATTTTATAATCGGTCTCTAAATTAGAGACCGATTATAATTCGGTCTCTAATTAGAGATTGATTTTATAAGTGAACTATAAATTAGAGACCAATTATAAAATCGATCTCTAATTAGAGACCGATTATAATTCGATCTCTAATTAGAGATCGATTATAATTCGATCTCTAAATCGGTCTCTATTTGATAGATATCTTGTAGTGTAGGTCGATACACACCCGACTTATGGGGTTTATGAGTTGAACTTCAGCTTGGTTGGTGATTATCAGCCAACCATAAGAAGACCCAATTATGTTACCCTAGATTCGAGAAAAAGAATGGCTAATCTTACACTACTGAACTTCCCATGGACTGAAGAAGTAATCAATGACATCATCATAAGTCTCCATTATATATACCATGGAATCTCCTAGAACATCAAAATCAGATGATTTGAAGATCACACCAACGCCGATACATACAATAATGAGGCCTTGGGGGGCAAATGGGGCCCCACCCATGGTCCAAAGATTTTTTATACAAATTTTACAGAGAAAAGAGCCCAATTTTTATCAAAAATATTTTTTTTATCTATAAGAGCGCCCAATTTATTTTGCATAGATTAGCTTCTTAGTTTAAAAAATATACGTTCTCATTGTCAATGGAATACAAAGTTGTGTACAATAGAAAAGTTTGTATTAGTCAAATGAGCATAAATGAAGTCATTGTGATCCAATTTTTATTCCCTAGAAATTGGTAAAAAAAATTCTAAAATGCTCGAGTTATTTAAAAAAAAAAAAGAAAGATGGTGAATATTTTCACCTTTTTGAGATAGTCTACAACTATTGATAAAATAGAATTCGTCAAATTGAAATTCTATATTCGATTAACTTGTGCAGGAGTGAGAGTAAACCAAATTTCTAACGATTCAAGATTTCTAAAGAACTAGAAATACGTGATTAAAATATTCTGGCTATCATCTTTCATACTATAAATCCAAATACAATCTACACAAAAAAAAATAAATATGACATCCGATTTTAGTTCCGAGAATGATAATTTATGCAAACAGAGCAGCCATTGTCTTAGAAGAGAGCATATGCCCCTAAATTGTTCGCGAGACGATAAGGCTTTGCTTTGCATCTACCTTCAAAATTTTAAATTTGTCCTCAAATTCTTGTGCAAGCCATAAATCTCTGGAAGGCACGGAAACAAAGAATAGTTTGAGAGTGAAGCGGAAAAGCTCCTAGTGGCGTCGTCAAATAGGGTGCAATAAGATCGTATGTAACCACCACTTTTTCTGCACCTCCTTCCAACATCACCGTGGCATAGAGCTTACCCCTGTTAAATATAGCATCGTATATCAACACTCGATCTATACATATCTTCATTCATCTCTCATCCGTTGCCCTAGCAAAGAGAATATAATTGTCCCCATCAAGTTCTGAACATTCACATATTAGAATAACAATGTGACCTCTATTCTGAGAGGGGGTTGAGCACAATATTCCTCTAGTGATGTCCCAATCCGTGGCAAGGGTGACAAGGATGGAAGGTATACAAAAAAAAATTCATTTTAGAGACCAAATTAGAGACTGAAATTTGATCCTCAAATGCATTTAGAGATCGAAATATTCGGTCTCTAAATTTTGGGTCTTTAAATTTAGAAATCGATTTTCCATTCGGTCTCTAAATTTAGAAACCAAAATTTTCATTCGGTCTCTAATTTAAAGACCGAAACTTTATTCGATCTCTAAAAAGGTTTCGGTCTTTAAATTGGAGACTGAAATTTCCATTCGGTCTCTAATTTAGAGACCGAATGGAAATTTGATCTCTATTTCCATTCGATACCTATTTATACAAAATTTTATAAAATATTTTAATAATTAATATTAACCTCAATATTTATTAATAACATTCAAACATACAAAATTATAATATAAATATAAATCAAATTTAATTTTATTAATATTCAAATGTACACAATTACAATATATATATTAATGAAATTTAATTTTATTAATATTTACATATACACAATTATAATATAAAAATCTTATGAAGTTTGTCTTTTTGAGGATATTTATAGTACTCCTTCAACTATTTTTTTTATTTAATTCAAAAGCATTAAGATTTTTTTTTCTTATGGAAATTATTCTTTATGTATTTTTTATAACACTTTTATCATTCAAATATAGGGTAATTTATTTATTTTTTATTTTTCTAAAAATATTGATGTTATTTTTTCTATCTCTCAAACGCATCCTTAATTTTTTATAACATTGGAGCAGAAAGAAAAAAAGAAAATTAATTTGTCGGTTTCTTTTAATTATTGAAAGAAAGATAAGAGGAAAGGAATTCAATTCTAACGGTTTTATTTAACCTCCATCCAAAATCAATAAAAATAGAGAAAAAGAAATATTGAATATTTAAAATACAAAATGGATAGCTAATAAAACTAGTTTTGTAGTTCATTTAAATAAAAAGTAAATTAATTAAACAAAAAGAATCATAAATCTTTCAACTGATTTTTCAATCGAACTCTAATTAGAGATTGATTTTATAATCGGTCTCTAAATTAGAGACCGATTATAATTCGGTCTCTAATTAGAGATTGATTTTATAAGTGAACTATAAATTAGAGACCAATTATAAAATCGATCTCTAATTAGAGACCGATTATAATTCGATCTCTAATTAGAGATCGATTATAATTCGATCTCTAAATCGGTCTCTATTTGATAGATATCTTGTAGTGTAGGTCGATACACACCCGACTTATGGGGTTTATGAGTTGAACTTCAGCTTGGTTGGTGATTATCAGCCAACCATAAGAAGACCCAATTATGTTACCCTAGATTCGAGAAAAAGAATGGCTAATCTTACACTACTGAACTTCCCATGGACTGAAGAAGTAATCAATGACATCATCAGTACAAGTCTCCATTATATATACCATGGAATCTCCTAGCGAACATCAAAATGACAGGACTTGGAAGACCGCCACACCAACGCCGACATACAATTGATGAGGCCTTGGGCGTGGGCCCCACCCATGGTCCAAAGATTTTTTATACAAATTTTACAGAGAAAAGAGCCCAATTTTTATCAAAAATATTTTTTTTATCTATAAGAGCGCCCAATTTATTTTGCAGTATTAGCTTCTTAGTTTAAAAAATATACGTTCTCATTGTCAATGGAATACAAAGTTGCGTGTACAATAGAAAAGTTTGTATTAGTCAAATGAGCATAAATGAAGTCATTGTGATCCAATTTTTATTCCCTAGAAATTGGTAAAAAAAATTCTAAAATGCTCGAGTTATTTAAAAAAAAAAAGAAAGATGGTGAATATTTTCACCTTTTTGAGATAGTCTACAACAATTGATAAAATAGAATTCGTCAAATTGAAATTCTATATTCGATTAACTTGTGCAGGAATGAGAGTAAACCAAATTTCTAACGATTCAAGATTTCTAAAGAACTAGAAATACGTGATTAAAATATTCTGGCTATCATCTTTCATACTATAAATCCAAATACAATCTACACAAAAAAAAATAAATATGACATCCGATTTTAGTTCCGAGAATGATAATTTATGCAAACAGAGCAGCCATTGTCTTAGAAGAGAGCATATGCCCCTAAATTGTTCGCGAGACGATAAGGCTTTGCTTTGCATCTACCTTCAAAATTTTAAATTTGTCCTCAAATTCTTGTGCAAGCCATAAATCTCTGGAAGGCACGGAAACAAAGAATAGTTTGAGAGTGAAGCGGAAAAGCTCCTAGTGGCGTCGTCAAATAGGGTGCAATAAGATCGTATGTAACCACCACTTTTTCTGCACCTCCTTCCAACATCACCGTGGCATAGAGCTTACCCCTGTTAAATATAGCATCGTATATCAACACTCGATCTATACATATCTTCATTCATCTCTCATCCGTTGCCCTAGCAAAGAGAATATAATTGTCCCCATCAAGTTCTGAACATTCACATATTAGAATAACAATGTGACCTCTATTCTGAGAGGGGGTTGAGCACAATATTCCTCTAGTGATGTCCCAATCCGTGGCAAGGGTGACAAGGATGGAAGGTATACAAAAAAAAAAAATTCATTTTAGAGACCAAATTAGAGACTGAAATTTGGTCCTCAAATGCATTTAGAGATCGAAATATTCGGTCTCTAAATTTTGGGTCTTTAAATTTAGAAATCGATTTTCCATTCGGTCTCTAAATTTAGAAACCAAAATTTTCATTTGGTCTCTAATTTAAAGACCGAAACTTTATTCGATCTCTAAAAAGGTTTCGGTCTTTAAATTGGAGACTGAAATTTCCATTCGGTCTCTAATTTAGAGACCGAATGGAAATTTGATCTCTATTTCCATTCGATACCTATTTATACAAAATTTTATAAAATATTTTAATAATTAATATTAAACTCAATATTTATTAATAACATTCAAACATACAAAATTATAATATAAATATAAATCAAATTTAATTTTATTAATATTCAAATGTACACAATTACAATATATATATTAATGAAATTTAATTTTATTAATATTTACATATACACAATTATAATATAAAAATCTTATGAAGTTTGTCTTTTTGAGGATATTTATAGTACTCCTTCAACTGTTTTTTTTATTTAATTCAAAAGCATTAAGATTTTTTTTCTTATGGAAATTATTCTTTATGTATTTTTTATAACACTTTTATCATTCAAATATAGGGTAATTTATTTATTTTTTATTTTTCTAAAAATAATGATGTTATTTTTTCTATCTCTCAAACGCATCCTTAATTTTTTATAACATTGGAGCAGAAAGAAAAAAAGAAAATTAATTTGTCGGTTTCTTTTAATTATTGAAAGAAAGATAAGAGGAAAGGAATTCAATTCTAACGGTTTTATTTAACCTCCATCCAAAATCAATAAAAATAGAGAAAAAGAAATATTGAATATTTAAAATACAAAATGGATAGCTAATAAAACTAGTTTTGTAGTTCATTTAAATAAAAAAGTAAATTAATTAAACAAAAAGAATCATAAATCTTTCAACTGATTTTTCAATCGAACTCTAATTAGAGATTGATTTTATAATCGGTCTCTAAATTAGAGACCGATTATAATTCGGTCTCTAATTAGAGATTGATTTTATAAGTGAACTATAAATTAGAGACCAATTATAAAATCGATCTCTAATTAGAGACCGATTATAATTCGATCTCTAATTAGAGATCGATTATAATTCGATCTCTAAATCGGTCTCTATTTGATAGATATCTTGTAGTGTAGGTCGATACACACCCGACTTATGGGGTTTATGAGTTGAACTTCAGCTTGGTTGGTGATTATCAACCAACCATAAGAAGACCCAATTATGTTGCCCTAGATTCGAGAAAAAGAATGGCTAATCTTACACTACTGAACTTCCCATGGACTGAAGAAGTAATCAATGACATCATCAGTACAAGTCTCCATTATATATACCATGGAATCTCCTAGCGCTGAACATCAAAACTGTGACAGACTTGGAAGACCGCCTCACACCAACGCCGACATACATGATCGAGTGGCCTTGGCGGCATTGGGCCCCACCCATGGTCCAAAGATTTTTTTTACAAATTTTACAGAGAAAAGAGCCCAATTTTTATCAAAAATATTTTTTTTTATCTATAAGAGCGCCCAATTTATTTTGCAGTATTAGCTTCTTAGTTTAAAAAATATACGTTCTCATTGTCAATGGAATACAAAGTTGCGTGTACAATAGAAAAGTTTGTATTAGTCAAATGAGCATAAATGAAGTCATTGTGATCCAATTTTTATTCCCTAGAAATTGGTAAAAAAAATTCTAAAATGCTCGAGTTATTTAAAAAAAAAAAAAGAAAGATGGTGAATATTTTCACCTTTTTGAGATAGTCTACAACAATTGATAAAATAGAATTCGTCAAATTGAAATTCTATATTCGATTAACTTGTGCAGGAATGAGAGTAAACCAAATTTCTAACGATTCAAGATTTCTAAAGAACTAGAAATACGTGATTAAAATATTACGCTATCGCCTTTTTCATACTATAAATCCAAATACAATCTACACAAAAAAAATAAATATGACATCCGATTTTAGTTCCGAGAATGATAATTTATGCAAACAGAGCAGCCATTGTCTTAGAAGAGAGCATATGCCCCTAAATTGTTCGCGAGACGATAAGGCTTTGCTTTGCATCTACCTTCAAAATTTTAAATTTGTCCTCAAATTCTTGTGCAAGCCATAAATCTCTGGAAGGCACGGAAACAAAGAATAATTTGAGAGTGAAGCGGAAAAGCTCCTAGTGGCGTCGTCAAATAGGGTGCAATAAGATCGTATGTAACCACCACTTTTTCTGCACCTCCTTCCAACATCACCGTGGCATAGAGCTTACCCCTGTTAAATATAGCATCGTATATCAACACTCGATCTATGCATATCTTCATTCATCTCTCATCCGTTGCCCTAGCAAAGAGAATATAATTGTCCCCATCAAGTTCTGAACATTCACATATTAGAATAACAATGTGATCTCTATTCTGAGAGGGGGTTGAGCACAATATTCCTCTAGTGATGTCCCAATCCGTGGCAAGGGTGACAAGGATGGAAGGTATACAAAAAAAAATTCATTTTAGAGACCAAATTAGAGACTGAAATTTGGTCCTCAAATGCATTTAGAGATCGAAATATTCGGTCTCTAAATTTTGGGTCTTTAAATTTAGAAATTGATTTTCCATTCGGTCTCTAAATTTAGAAACCAAAATTTTCATTCGGTCTCTAATTTAAAGACCGAAACTTTATTCTATCTCTAAAAAGGTTTCGGTCTTTAAATTGGAGACTGAAATTTCCATTCGGTCTCTAATTTAGAGACCGAATGGAAATTTGATCTCTATTTCCATTCGATACCTATTTATACAAAATTTTATAAAATATTTTAATAATTAATATTAAACTCAATATTTATTAATAACATTCAAACACACACAATTACAATATAAATATAAATCAAATTTAATTTTATTAATATTCAAATGTACACAATTACAATATAAATATTAATAAAATTTAATTTTATTAATATTCACATATACACAATTATAATATAAAAATATTATGAAGTTTGTTTTTTTAAGGATATTTATAGTAGTCCTTCAACTGTTTTTTTATTTAATTCAAAAGCATTAAGAATTTATTTGAAGATTTTTTTCTTATGGAAATTATTTTTTATAGCACTTTTATTAATCAAATATAGGGTTATTTATTCATTTTTTACTTTTCTAAAAATAATGATTTTATTTTATTTTCTCTCACGCATCCTTAATTTTCTATAACATTAGAGAAGAAAGAAAAAAGAAAATTAATTCGTTGGTTTCTTTTAATTATTGAAAGAAAGATAAGAGGAAAGGAATTCAATTCTAATGGTTTTATTTAATTTCCATCCAAATTCAATAAAAATAGAGAAAAAGAAATCTTGAATATTTAAAATACAAAATAGATAGTTAATAAAACTAGTTTCTTCATTGTGGTTCATTTAAATAAAAAAAGTCAATTAATTAAAAAAAAGAATCATAAATCTTTCAATTGTTTTTTCAATCGATCTCTAATTAGAGATTGATTTTATAATCGATGTCTAAATTAGAGATCGATTATAATTCGGTCTCTAATTAGAGATTGATTTTATAAGCGAACTATAAATTAGAGACTAATTATAAAATCGGTCTTTAATTTAGAGATCGATTATAAAATCGATCTCTAATTAGAGACCGATTATAATTCGATCTCTAATCAGAGACCGATTATAATTCAATCTCTAAATCGGTCTTTATTTGATAGATTTCTTGTAGTGTAGGTTGATACACACTCGACTTATGGGGTTTATGAGCTGAACTTCAGCTTGGTTGGTAATTATCAGCCAACCATAAGAAGACCCAATTATGTTGCCTAGAATTCGAGAAAAAGAATGATTGCTGACCTTCCTATGGACTGAAGAAGTAATCAATGACATCATCAATATAAGTCTCCATTATATACAACGGAATCTCCTAGCGTTGAACATCAAAACTATGACAGACTTGGAAGACCGCCTCACACCAACATCGGCATACAACTGTCACGCCCCGAGAGCATACCAAGCCGAAAATCAAACGGACGGCACCTCCCCTGTACGTGGCAACATTTCGGGTTAATACAAGGCCCGTAGGCCCACAATAACAACAATACATATATATGAAAACAAAAACTACACAATGCACAGCGAAAACATACTACAATCAACAAACGACAACATACAGCATACCGGTATGACTAACACCGACTCAGGACACCATAATAAAACCAGAAAGGAAGAAAAGGGTACAACATCAATAGTCACAACCGGGCAGCATGCCCAAAACAAAATACGGGAGCCTCGTGAGATGAGATGACGTCAGCCGGCTGTGCTCCAAGCTATCACGAAGTCTTCTACATTACACTGGCGACGAAAACCTGTGGTCCGCAGGGGTGGTGAGTAAAACTCAGCAGGTAATAGAAAACATGTATATATGTAATATCACATGTATTTCGACAACATAATCTAGATGTACAACAGGTATATCAGCATAGTATATAAATACAAGCATATACCGTCTAACTGAATGAACAACATAAAATGCAGACATACCTGAAGTCTGCTACGCTACTCTGATCCAACCTGAACATATATCCAACATATATATATATATAACAGGAAGAGTAGATCAACTCAAAATAAACTCTATCTACAGGTCAAGGTATCTATGGTCTATCCAACACATACCAATATCTGACACAATTGTATAACATATGCAAGAAACATGCATGAATATGATGTCCACCCAAATGCAGCAAGCATAGTACAAACAAATGCAACATCACAATAATCAGATATATATATATATATAGACTGTATCCATATATATATATTAATCTCAACCATCCATATATATATATATATACATGCATATATGTATATATATATGGTAATATGCAAAACGCCATCAGATACGGCAATGCAGCATGCATGGTCATGTCGGCTCACCCTAAAGCTACCACGACCCCAGTGTGGCCTCGGTGGCTCGAGCATGACAACTGTCCCAACTCAACACCAACCACTACTCTCGAGTGGCCGAGTGGGCAATATGATCGAGTAGCATATAAGCGTAAAGAGCAAGCTACACGATGGGGGTCCCTGCTGTTGGTCACTCCGACAGTCACTACCCATGAGTGGTCGAGTACCACACACGCAGGACTACGACACACAAATCCAACTACCACCGTCTATAGTGATAGCGGCACCTCGATGCTCGCCCTCACGGGTGACTCCTCCTATGAGTAGTGGAGGCGGGATGGCGACACTCTCAACCACAAGGGAGACCTCATCGCCAGCGTGCATGTAAATGCATGAATGCAATGTCTCACATACCGACATCCACCATAGACTCTCTGTTCTACAGAGAATCATACTAACCAGATCTACGCACTCTCTATCCTGTAGAGAGTCGTACTCAATCGATCATAATACTCTCTATCCTGTAGAGAGTCATACCAATCTAAGCGACACACTCTCTATCCTGTAGAGAGTTGTACTCAACTAATGGACACACTCTCTATCCTGTAGAGAGTCGTACTTATCTGATTATAACAAGCTAGGACCATCAGTCCGTAGCGATACCCTAAGTATCATTCCTCTGACCATTTACACAATACAAGTTCCGTGGTAACATACAACCTAAGGGTACTAGAACTAATCCTAGGTTAAAAACATTATCTACCTACGGATGACCTTTTTACCCAAAGTACAATCAGGTTGTCATCCGGACTTTACTATTTGCACTTAACTTAAACAAATTCTAAGTTATTTACATCATCTATATGTATAACTCCTAATCATGATAAAATAAACATGATATCAGCAATGGAGTTAATAGCCGACGGTAGAAGATCAAGCATGCGATAAAAAGAACAGGGTCAAGGTAATATGAACACCTAACATGCTCATATAAATGACTAAATCTGAATAAAATATAACTACCCGGACCAGGTAGGAAATTACCCACCTGTTATGAAGACTGTGTCGATAGTCTTCACGTCCATGAACCTATCTTGAATTAAGGTCCCAACTGTAGAATACAAATAACCAATTACCATCATATATACTAGGAATATGAATCTAAGCTAAACTTAGTCCATTTTGTAAACCACATATATACTGTAAGTAGAATTTCCCTACAGTATCGAATTAAATCAATTCACATAGAAATCTCAATCTAAACTTACCTAACATTGCTTCAATTGCCCACCGCCAATTTGGAAGAAGAAATCCATTGTCCTAAGCACTTAACTTCTTGATTCACCTTTGAAAATATGATATGAACAATTCCACTGAATTAAAGACAACAATCCATAGCCATCACCACCGAATGGAATTCACTGGACAAAAAGGGAATTGATCTTGCTTACCAGAAATTGAAGCTTCACTGGCAATTAATCCTCACCGACCCTATTCACCGTGTCACCTCGCCACAAACCTAACCAACAATTCGCAATCAAACTAATCCTAACGAACAACCTCTAATAGATATCACCATAAGCAAGAAGGAAACCAACCTTACCAAATTTCCGATCTTCACGGCCTACCTCCCTATTCACGGACCATCCTCTTCTCTGTCCATACCTACAGACCAAGCTCAGATTTACCTTTCACCTCCTATCCAGATCCTGTTTCCCCTGCACCACTCCAATCCAAGCAGAGAAGGCAGAAAGAAACTGGCTCGGCGGTGGCAGGCGACCAGATTGATCTCACGGCAAGATAGAAATAGCGATGATGAGAAATCGAATAGAAGACAAGAAACCCAGTGAAACCACTCACCGGCAGTCCCCGTGACGACTAGAGCCGGAGTGTTCGACGGTTGTGGCAGAGATGTTGGTGTTGCTGGCGTGGAGGAAAGAACCCAATCGGCGGCGGTGGAGAGAAGGTCGATGACGAGTTGTCTCGGTGGTCGCAAGACGCACAGCGAGATCAGTAGCAGATGAAAATTAGAAGTGGCGCGGCGGCGAGGCACGCAGCGGCGAGGCGGCGATGGCCGTCGTGGTCGGAGCGAGGAGAGGTCGAGTAGAAGAATCGCGCTTAAGGGAGGAGAGGTGTCGTGAGCAAGCGTCGGCGAAGAAATCGAGCGGAGGAAAAGGGAAAATCGGGATCGGAAATCGATCAAAGTGAAAGGAATAAAGGCGATGTCGAGAAACGGGCAGTCGAGCGCTAAGAAATGAATCGGGTCGGGTTTAGCAGATAAACGGGTCGAATCTCAGACCCGTTAAGTCCTTTAACCCCTTCTTGTTAAAAGAGAGTCTTAAAAATCTCCATTCGAGTCCAGAAAATCCCTAAAATTCCTGGAGAATTCCATAGGGTATTCTCTTAATTACCCAACCTTTATTTTTATTTTTATTTTTTTTTTTCTACGGTATTTTACAACAACAATCAGAGCCGACCCTAGGCAGGGGCAGCTGGGGTCCCCGCCCAGGGTCCAAAGATTTTTTTTTAAAATTTTATAGAGAAAAGAGCCCAATTTTTTATCAAAAATATTTTTTTTATCTATAAGAGCGCCCAATTTTTTTGATTTCGTCCAGAGCCTTAAAACACTAAGGACCGACTCTGACAATAGTACAGTAGAAAAAATCTTTAATAGGAATACTACAAGAAATATATCAAATAGAGACTGATTTATAATAGGTAATTAATTAGAGATCGATTATAAAATCGATCTCTAAATTAGAGACCGATTATATGACCGATTTTATAATCGGTCTCTAATTTAGATACTGCTTATAAAATCGGTCTCTAATTAGAGACCAAATTATAATCGGTCTCTAATTTAGAGATCGATTATAAAATCGATTTCTAATTAGAGATCGATTGAAAAATTGGTTGAAATATTTATGATTCTTTTTGTTTAATTTACTTTTTTATTTAAATTAACCACAATGAAGAAACTAGTTTTATTAACTATCCATTTTGTATTTTAAATATTCAAGATTCTTTTTTCTCTATTTTTATTGAATTTGGATAGAGATTAAATGAAACACTTAAAATTGAATTCCTTTCCTCTTATCTTTCTTTCAATAATTAAAAGAAATCGACAAATTAATTTTCTTTTTTCTTTTTTCTCCAATATTATAGAAAATTAAGGATGCGTTGAGAGATAGAAAAAATAACATCATTATTTAAAAAAAAATAAAAAAATACCTATATTTGAATGATAAAAGTGTTATAAAAAAACATAAATAATAATTTCCATAAGAAAAAAAATATCTCTATATAAATTCTTAATGATTTTGAATTAAATAAAAAAAACAATTGAAGGACTACTATAAATATCCTCCAAAGGATAAACTTCACAAGATTTTTATATTATAATTATATTCGTCTGATGAATTTTAAATCTTTAAATCGAATTCCACTATCAACTCGGAGTCATTTTGTTAAAAAAAATTAGCTCAGATAAATTATAATTCAGGCTATGCCACTGTTTATAAAATTTGTTTAGTTTATATAGCAAGTTGGACATAGATTAATGGGAAGTGTTAATACTTTAGTAATACTTGGTGTTATGATCATTGCACTTTGTTGTCTTAAGTTTTTGTAGTCACCTATTCTTTAGTTAATTCTTATCTATATTATGATTTCTTTTGTTCTCTTTTTGTTTATGTCGTAAAAATTGATCATTTTTCTGTATTTAACGATGATCATTGCTTTGTATTAATTGTAGCTGCTGTAATCATCTTGAAAATGGTAGACGTGTATAACCTTCCATAAATGAACTATTATGTGCGATATTATGTAGTAACATAATATTCCATTTATAGAAGGTTATACACGTCTACCATTTTCAAGATGATTACTGCAACTATAGTTAATACAAAACAATAATCATCATTAAATACTGAAAAATGATCAATTTTTACGACAGAAACAAAAAGAGAACAAAAGAAATCATAATATAAATAAGAATTAACTAAAGAATAGGTGACTACAACAACTTAAGACAACAAAGTGCAATGATCATAACACCAAGTATTACTAAAGTATTAACACTTCCCATCAATCTATGTCCAACTTGTTATATAAACTAAACAAATCTTATAAACAGTGACAGAGTTGGAATTATAATTTATCTGAGCTAATTTTTTTTTAACAAAATGACTCCGAGCTGACGACGAAATTCAATTTAAATATTTAAAATTGATTAGGTGAATATAATTATAATATAAAAATCTTGTGAAGTTTGTTCTTTGGAGGATATTTATAGTAGTCCTTCAATTGTTTTTTTATTTAATTCAAAAACATTACAAATTTATATAGAGATTTTTTTTCTTATGTAAATTATTTTTTATAACACTTTTATCATTCAAATATAGGGATATTTATATATTTATTATTTTTCTAAAAATAATGATGTTATTTTCTCTCTCTCTCTCAAACGCATCCATCCTTAATTTTCTATAACATTGGAGAAGAAAGAAAAAATAATAATTTATTGGTTTCTTTTAATTATTGAAAGAAAGATAAGAGGAAATGAATTCAATTCTAACTATTTTATTTAATCTCCATCTAAATTCAATAAAAATAGAGAAAAAGGAATCTTGAATATTTAAAATACAAAATGGATAGCTAATAAAACTTGTTTCTTCATTGTGATTCATTTAAATAAAAAAGTCAATTAAACAAAAAAAATCATAAAACTTTCAACCAATTTTTTAATCGATGTCAATTAGAGATCGATTTTATAATCGATCTTTAAATTAGAGACCGATTATAATTCAGTCTCTAATTAAAGATTGATTTTATAAGTAGTCTCTAAATTAGAGACCGATTATAAAATCGGTCTTATAATCGGTCTCTAATTTAGAGACCAATTATAAAATTGATCTCTAATCAGAGATCGATTATAATTCGGTCTCTAAATCGGTCTCTATTTGATAGATTTCTTATAGTGTAGGTCGATACACACCCGACTTATGGGGTTTATGAGATGAACTTCAGCTTGGTTGATGATTATCAACCAACCATAAGAAGACCCAATGATGTTGCCCTGGATTCGAGAAAAAGAATGACTAATCTTACACTGCTGACCTTCCCATGGATTGAAGAAGTAATCAATGCCACATCAGTATAAGTCTCCATTATATACCATGGAATCTCCTAGTGCTGAACATCAAAACTGCGACAGACTTGGAAGACCGCCTCACAGCAACGTCGACATACAACAGTACAATAGAAAAGATCTTTGATAGGAAGTTTAGATAATATTACACATAATAGTTTATTTATGAAAATGTTATATACGTCTACCATTTTCAAGATGATTACTGCAACTAAAGTTAATACAAAGTAATGATCATCATTAAATACAAAAAAATGATCAATTTTTTCGACATAAACATAAAGAGAACAAAAGAAATCATAATATAAATAAGAATTAACTAAAGAATAGGTGACTACAACAACTTAAGACAACAAAGTGCAATGATCATAACACCAAGTATTACTAAAGTATTAACACTTCCCATCAATCTATGTCCAACTTGTTATATAAACTAAACAAATCTTATAAACAGTGACAGAGTTGGAATTATAATTTATCTGAGCTATTTTTTTTTATAACAAAATGACTCTGAACTGACGACAAAATTCAATTTAAAGATTTAAAATTGATCAGGTGAATAGTAAAAAAAATTAAAATGTCTGTGCTCTATATGTCCCTCCGCCACTGCTTATAAACATAAAAAAATAACATTGACCAAGATCATGACGGAAAAATGAAAACATAACTAAGAAAAACTCTAGGAATTATTAATCTAGCATGCAAACGATAGTCCTTTCAATCATTAATTAGATCAATACACAACTAACAATGTAACATCAGACCAACACATTAACAAAGAGGACAAAGAAAGAAAAGAAGAGTAAAATGAGAATGAAGATGTAATATGTCGAAGAAAAAAAATAAATTTATATTTAATTTAAATAATATAGTATAATTTAAAATGAAATAAATAAAATAAATGTATTTAATTATTTTATTAAAAGGAATTTAGTTATTTAGTTTCGGGATAAGATTTGGGATAGAATTTTATTAGATTGTACGCGAGGTCTAATTAATATTAATCATTATGTCGATTAATTTAATTAAGTATAAGATTATGTAAATTAAAAACCCTAACTTAGGGTTTAATGGAAGCCTAAATTAGAAACCTATTTTCTCCCCGTGCGTTACTCTTCCTTGCATCGCCGACCCATGTGCAACCATCTCTTCGCCTTTGCCTTCTCCCACAAGCACCGTCGCGTCATCCACGCCACGCACCAACCATCGCCATCCCTGTGCGTCGAGCGCCTGCGATCGAATTCATCGCTGCTCCCCTTCGCACGATCCAGCCCGATGACGTCGTCGCACGTTCATCGCCGTGTGCCCTGCCCTGCAATGCTGACTTTGTTGCCGCTGCCGCCTCGATTGATGGAGCCGCTGCTGCTCCCGTTTCATCGCCTTAAGCCACCCATGCCAGAGATCGATCTCTGTAGTTGTCTGATCCCTCCTTTGCTGTTGATGGTCGTCGCCGCATCACCGGCAGAGCTAGCTTGCTAAACACTACTATGCCCTAACTCCATTTTTGGCATTGCCTTTCTTCCTCGTCGTTCGGATCGTCGCCGCTAATCCACTCCCCTCTGTGAATAGCTCGACCTGTGTTGCCCTTCGCCGCACCATCGATGTAAAATACCAGAAAAAAAAAATATATAAATAAAATAAAATAAATGTAGGGTAATTAGGAAAATATCCTATAGAAATTTTTCCAGAAATTTTTAGGAATTTTCCTGGACTCGAACGGAAATTTCTAATGACCCTTTTTGTTAATGGGCTTAATGGGTCTGAAATCCAACCCGTTAAACAAAAGAAACCCTACCTATTATCCCCCATTAACGCCAAGCCATATTTTTCGTTCGGTTACGGTTTCACCCCGCGACTTAAATCGAGCGTTCCTTCAATCACCGCCGCGACTTCGGTTTCCTTGCCTTCGTACGCGCGACGATTTCTTCTCCGAGCGATCTCGCCTCCACGGAACGCCGGCTGCCGGACGCCCTCTCCTCACCGGTCTTCTCGCCTCACGACTCCTCCTCGCAAAGTAGCCGCGACCTCGGCGGCTTTCGGGGCGGCGCCGATTTAGGCGGTGTTCTTGAAGTTTCCGAAAAGCAGCGATCCACCGCCGTTTGGAGCGAGGTAAGGGTTGTCCGTTCCTAGTTTCTCGATCTCAAAGGGGATCCGCTTGTGGATCAACTCATGCGGTGGTTTCCTTTCCGACCTTGACCTAGCGATTTGAACCGGAGCGACGGTGGTGCGGTGAAACAGGTGCCGGAAATTTTAGAATTCATGCCGGATTTTCGAGAATTGCCTGTTGGTGTTTGTTTAAATGTCGTGGAAGTTACAAGAAGAGTGGGTTTCCGATTGGGGATTTTGAAGGATTGTGGCCGTGAAGCTTCTACTAGCGTAAGCCCGATTTCCTAGCTTCCCATGGGTTATTTTCTTGGTGATACAATTTCGATTTACTGAGAGATTTCATTCGGCAAATTGAGGAATTTGGGAAGGGGTTGTTACGCCGATTTTGGGGTTTGAATTCACGGTGGAGATTCCAAAAGAATTGTCATTTTCCTATTTTACATTGAGTCTAGTCGGATTAGTTGCACTATGCTAATGTGGTCTCTATAGTGAGTGATGAATGGTAAGGACTGTGATTGGGAATGGGTTATAGAGTTGGATGGGTGTGTTAGTATTTTGCTAATTGAAACGGTGAGTTAAATTAAATAGGCAAGCTTAACTCTTTGAGCTCCTAATTCGTATTCGATAAAGGGACGAATATGGAAGCGATAGAATAGTAAATTATATACATCTATTGTCATGTGCTTGAACTTAATGCATATCATGGTTTGTGCGGGGCGTGGATCGAGGCGAGGACCGAGGATTTATATTGTCACGAGCTTCTTATCGGTGGGTGATTCCTACCCGGTCAGGTAGTAATGCATACAGATTTAGATGCATGATCATCTTAAATGATCATGTTACCTTGATCTTGTTCTATTTATCTTATGCTTGATACTTTATCCGTTGGCTTTTAACTCCTTGCTGCTATCATGTTATGTCACCATGATTAGGAGTTATACACATAGATGATGTAAATAACTTAGAATCTGTTTAAGTTAAATACAAATAGTAAGGTACGGATGACAACCTGATTGTAAATTTGGTAAAAAGGTCATCCGTAGGTAGATGATGTCTTGAACCTAGAGTTAATTCTAGTACCCCTTAGATTGCATGTTTCTACCGACCATGCATTATGCAAATGGTCGGGTGAATGGTATTTAGGGTGTCGCTACGGACCGGTGGTCCTAGTATGATACGATCAGTTGAGCACGACTCTCTACAGGATAGAGAGTGCGTTGATCTGGTTAGCATGACCCTCTGTAGAGTAGAGAGTCTATGGTGGATGTCCATTTGTGAGACCTTACATTCATGTCATTTGCATGCACGCTGGCGACGATGTCTCCCTTGTGGTCGAGAGTGTCGCCAGTCATCTCACCTCCACGGTTACTCATGGGAGGAATGTAGGTGTGAGCGAGCATTGTAGTGCCGCGCTCTATCACTCTGACGGTGATAGTTGGATTTGCGCGCCATAGTCCTGCGTGTGTGGCACTCGACCACTCATGGGTAGTGACTGTCGGATTGGCCAACAGCAGGGACCCCCATCGTGTAGCTTGCTCTTTACGCTTATATGCTACTCGATCATACTGCCCACTCGGCCACTCGAGAGTAGTGGTTGGTGTTGAGTTGGGACAGTTGTCATGCTCGAGCCACCGAGGCCACACTGGGGTTGTGGTAGCTTTAGGGTGAGCCGACATGACCATGCATACTGCATTGTCGACTTATGGCATTTTTGCATATTACCATATATATACATATATGCATGTATATATATATATATGGATGATTGTGATTAGCATACGTATATAGCTGTAGTCTATATATATATGTGCTTATTGTGATGCTGCATTTGTATGTACTATGTTTGTTGCATTTGTTTGCACATATTCATACATGTTACCACATTCTTCTGTATGGTAGTAGGCCATCACTTGTATACTGGTTAGTTATTCACTGGGATACCCTTGACACATAGCAGGATGTAGTATGAGTTAGTTCTATTCTTTATACCATATGTTGTGTATATGTGCTCAGGTTGGATAGATGTAGCATAGCAGACGTTCAGGTATGTCTGCAGTTCATATTGACTTTTGGTTAGGTGGTATATACATAGATATATATATTATTATCATGCTAGTGATACCTGTAGATTTTACTGTCAAAATACATGTGATATTGATGTACATGTTTATCTATTACTCGAGTTTTACTCACTCCCACGGACCACAGGTTTTTACATCGCCCGTGTAGCAGTAGAGATCTTCGTGGCGACTTGGAGTCTGGCGATCCATCCCATCTCCACCTTTTGAGTCTCAGGATTTGTGATTTGTATTGGTGTTATGGATTTTGTTCTATGTATGGACTTCGTCTTATGTTGTGGATGTCACTTTTGTGTCGATGTTTTATATGCGGTTTTATCTTTGTGGTCTTGTCGAGTGTACACCGTATGTTTTAGTATTCTGTTGTGGTATGTGTTTATGTTTCATTTGTGTGTGTGTTTGATATACTTATATCATTCATTATTATGTTGTTGTGGGCCCTACGGGCCTTGTATTAACGAGATGTTGCCACGTCTGAGGAGATGCCGTCGTTTGATTTTCGCACGGCATACTCGGGCATGACAACTTTATTGGTATCGAGCCCGAGTTACTGCGATGCCATACTGATATTGTTTTTGAGTCGAGTCTTGGATTCTCGAGTCGGTATATATTTTTCGGTTTTGATTTTTTTGTGAGATGGGATTGGCTGGCATAAGCTCACGCAACACGAGTAAGTATTCTCGATAATCTATATTTTTGTTAGATGCTTATCTAGACTTGTTCAGCGGTGAATCTTGTCGAGTTATGCCACTGTTCGGACTGTGGTCGAGGCCGTCCATCCAGGCGGCGCAGGAGGGGGAGACGAGATTGGGTGAGACGAGCCTGCTGCCACCTCACCACCTATTGGTGATCCGAGCCTCGAGAATCCGGATACACCATCGACTACGCCAGAGCCCACAGAGTCCGATGGCTCAATGATAAGTCACGGATACTCGTGTTAGCACGATCGGCCAAGGAGAAGTTCACCTTGTTAGAAGTCCGAGGCCCATGGATTGCCCGATCTTGGTGGAAAATATGGAAGACACCTTGAGTATATGAGCTGCGGATGTGGAGAAGGTGGGCCTTCTTTGCGTATCATCTCAAAGATCGGGCTATCACTTGGTGGAAATTACGAAGACTTTGTTTGGGGCGTGGGATTACTTGGTCGACTTTAGAGATGCTTTCGAAGCGTACTTTCCTTGGCGTTTTCTGACGGCCCGTCGGGAGTTTCTAAGCTGAAGCAAGGTGATCGTTACATTATGGAGTACACGCGAGTTTACCAGACTATCGAGTTCTGCTCTCATCGGTAGCACGAGATTGAGCCGGATGTACAGTTCACCCGAGGCCTAGCGGCTTATATCGAGCTAGGATGTCGAGGATCTAGCATTACCTCCTCTGAGGAGGCATTGGGCCGTGCCCTCTTTATCGAGATGACTTCCCAGCAAATCTCAAGGAGAAAGATATCGAAAGCAGATGACTAGAGCAAGCGGAACGAGGGTTGGCTCGGGGACTCGGAAGAAAGGAGCAAAAGGAACTACGAGAGTGCGGCGGAAGGGTCGGCTAGATCGCGAGAAGGAAGCGTCCGGCATCGAGTTCTCTGGAGGGTCTCGGAAGAATCGGAAGAGTCGAGGCGAAGTGGATGTTATAAATGCGGATCCGAAGTCATAGAGCTCAGTGTCCTTTGGAAGCGGCCGGTTTGCTACTATTGCAAGCAACCGGACATACTAGCCAAGGCTATGCGTTGAGAGCACGATTGGAGTTTCTGGTAGCTCTAATAAGGGAAAACGATCCAACGGCGGCGGCAGCGAGACCCGGCCAGCGTATCTGATCTTATGGGAGGCGGCCGGTACCCCACCACGGCGCACTTATACGGATCTGAGAGCGCTCCTACGGTGATGATGCGGACAGCGATCCGATATCCTGCATCTCACGGTGATCTATTACCGGTATACGCACGCCGTCGTTCGGCCCGGCTCTCGAGGATACCTTATGCACCTGCCAGCTACTCGGCCTCGTATCTGAGCGGATCCGGTAGGAGTGGAGGCACAGGATATCACTCGAGAGGAGGCACAGCGGGCTGATGGATCAGTCATACGCGGTATGGTTTCAGTTTATGCTATATATGCTGATACGTTGATAGATACAGGTAGTTCCCATTCATTTGTATCTAGAGTATTTCTGAGTAGAGTTGGAAGAATCCCCAGGGTTCGCTCTTGTGGGTTAGCAGTATCCTTGCCATCAGGAGAGGTGCTAACTAGCCACCAAGAAATCAAGGGTTGCCCATTAGACTTTGACGGGCATATCCTTCTGATGGACCTTGGTCTTGGAAATGATAGAGTTCGATATTATTCGGTATGGGTGGTTGGCGCTTATCACGCTACAGTGGATTGCAGAGCAAGAGTGGTGACTTTCCGACCACCAGATCAACCAGCTTGGGAATTTGTTGGTACTAGAGACGATGGATTATCCATTATATCAGCTCTACAGGCTCAGAAGCTATTGGCTCATGGTTGTCAAGGTTATCTGTTATCTCTAGTCAAAGTTGAGAACGAAGGACTACCACCCCTCTCTGATGTGCGAGTAGTCCGAGAGTACCCAGATGTTTTTCCCGATGAACTTCGGGTTTGCCACCTCAGGCAAGTTGAATTTGCGATAGAGGTGATTACGAGGCTGCGCCTATATCGAAACCTCCTTATCGGATGGCGCGAAGGAGCCGAATGAACTTAAAGTTCAAGCTGCAGGAGTTCTTTGGATAATGGATTCATCCGACCTAGTGTTTCACCATGGGGAGCACCGTTCAAGAAGAAAGATGGATCCTTGCGGTTATGTATTGACTATCGACAAAATGAATGCGATCCTGATTAAGAACAAATATCCACTGAGGATAGAAGATTTGTTCGATCGGCAGGATACATGTGTGTATTCTAAAATTGATCTGCGCTCGAGGATATCATCGCCGGATAAGAGATGAGGATGTTGAAAATGACTTTCGCACTGATTATGGACATTCTGAGTTTCTAGTGATGTTGCTTGGTCTCACGAATGCCCCAGCTGCATTTATGGACTTAATGAACCGGGTATTCCTGAGGTATATAGATCAGTTCGTAATAGTGTTCATCGACGATATATTGATTTATTCTCGATCCGAGGAAGAGCATGAACAACATCTGCGGATAGTATTGGAAATTTTGTGACAGGAGCAGTTGTATGCCAAGTTTAGCAAATGTGCGTTCTGGTTATCCTCAGTGGGTTTTCTTGGACATTTGGTGTCCAGCGAGGTATTCTGTAGATCCCGAAGATTGAGGCTATTACGGTTGGGAGCGACCAAAATCGATTCGGCTAGTCCGTAGTTTCCTTGAGGAGATTCGTGGAGGGATTCTCGATTATCGCCATGCCACTCACTCGTCGACTCGGAAAGGGTCAATTGAGTCGCCTGGTCAGAGGCTTGTGAAACTAGCTTCCAGGAGCTTAAGCGACGGCTAGTTTCTGCACCTATCTTAGTGATTCCTTCTGGTGTTGATGGGATGGTCCTCTATACGGATGCTTCTATCCAAGGGTTGGGTGCAGTCTTGATGCAGTCCAACCGTGTGGTGTCTTATGCCTCCCGTCAACTAAAAGATCACGAGAGAAATTACCCAGTGCACGATCTAGAGTTAGCCGCCATTATTTTCGCATTGAAGATATGGAGGCACTACTTGTATGGGATTACCTTTGAGATCTACACCGACCATAAAAGTCTGAAGTACCTGTTCACACAGAAAGAGCTGAATCTGAGACAGAGACGATGGATGGAATATCTGAAGGATTACGACTGCACCATCCAGTATCATCCGGGAAAAGCTAATGTGGTAGCAGATGCTCTGAGCAGGAAGTCTCGTGGAGTTCTGGCCAGTCATCTGACAGCAGTTACTGATCTGGTTCGACAGTTCTCCGAGTTGGGATTGTCGGAACACGGTCAAACATCACGGGGGATATTAGTTTCTATGGTTGCCCAGTCCGCCATTGCCGAGAGGATCAAGGAAGCACAAGTCAGTGATCAGCATCTGCAGTTCTTGGGCGGCGATAGACTCGTAACGTCGACGGATTTCTCGAGTGGCGAGAAGGGTGTACTGCGTTTAGGGACGACTATGTGTTCCGGACACACACCCAGTTAAGGAAGAACTGCTACAGGAAGCACATCAGTCAAGATTTGCTATACATCCTGGTGGTACTCGGATGTACCGAGATCTGAAGCGCTTATACTGGTGGAACGGTATGAAACGAGATATTGCGGACTTTGTTGCACGATGCCTAGTATGCCAGCAAGTAAAGGCCGAACATCAGAAACCTGCGGGTTACGAAATCCGATCCTGAATGGAAGTGGGAGCATATCACGATGGACTTCGTTACGGGATTACCCAGAACCCGTAAAGGACATACTGCGATTTGGGTGATCGTGGATCGATTAACCAAATCAGCTCACTTCCTTCCGATACGTGAGACAGATTCATTGGATCGTCTAGCGGAATTATCTTGAGAGATCATCGATTGCATGGTGTACCATTGAGTATCATATCCGATAGAGATCGCGCTTTACTTCCCGATCTCGCGAGTCTGCGGCGAGCCATGGGCACGAGCTTCGACTCGGATGACCTTTCATCCGCAGACAGACCGGACGATCGAGCGTACCATTCAGACTTTGGAGGATCTAGTGAGATCTTGCGTCATGGATTTCGGTGGCAGTTGGGAGGTTCACATTCCTTTAGTGGAATTTGCCTACAACAACAGCTACCACTCTTCTATCCAGATGGCTCCATTTGAGGCATTATATGGCAGACCCTGCAGATCTCCTGTGTTATGGGAGGAAGTTGGGAGCAGCGAGATATTGGGGCCTCGAGTATTGACATGATGCGAGTTGGTACGAGTGATCGGGCAGCGGTTATCCGAGAGCACGGGGACCGAAGAGTTATGCGGACCGAGGCGAAGGCCCTCGGAATTTTCATCGGGGACCATGTGTTCCTACGAGTGTCACCCACCAAAGGAGTCAAGAGATTTGGGCTAAAAGGAAAATTAGCTCCACGCTACATTGGTCCATTCGAGATATTAGAGCGGATTGGAGGTGTAGCTTATCGGTTAGCTTTACCTCCGACACTTGCGGGTGTTCACAACGTCTTCCATGTATCTATCTTTGAGGAAATCGTGCACGATCCGACCATGTTCTGAAAGAAGTTCCGATACCACTCCAGGCGAATGCGACTTATGAGGAGACTCCGGTGCGGATTCTTGGTCGCAAGGAGCGACAGCTGCGAAACAAAACCATCCGACTTGTAAAGGTGGGATGGAAGCATCATACAGATGAGGAGGCTACATGGGAGCCGAAGATACGATCCGAGCTCGATACCCTCATCTATTTACCTGAGGTATGTGGTTATTTTAGAATATGCTTGAATTAATGGTTGCCTTGAAGTACGAAATTTGGGGACCAAATTTTAATAAGTGGGGGAGAATGTAAAATACCAGAAAAAAAAAATATATAAATAAAATAAAATAAATGTAGGGTAATTAGGAAAATATCCTATAGAAATTTTTCCAGAAATTTTTAGGAATTTTCCTGGACTCGAACGGAAATTTCTAATGACCCTTTTTGTTAATGGGCTTAACGGTGCGAAATCCCCGTTAAACAAAAGAAACCCTACCTATTATCCCCCATTAACGCCAAGCCATATTTTTCGTTCGGTTACGGTTTCACCCCGCGACTTAAATCGAGCGTTCCTTCAATCACCGCCGCGACTTCGGTTTCCTTGCCTTCGTACGCGCGACGATTTCTTCTCCGAGCGATCTCGCCTCCACGGAACGCCGGCTGCCGGACGCCCTCTCCTCACCGGTCTTCTCGCCTCATGACTCCTCCTCCGCAAGAAGTAGCCGGCGACCTCGGCGCTTTCCGGGGCGGCGGCGCCGATTTAGGCGGTGTTCTTGAAGTTTCCAGCAAACCGAGCAGTCCACTGCCGTTTGGAGCGAGGTAAGGGTTGTCCGTTCCCTAGTTTCCCTCGATCTCAAAGGGGATCCGTTTGTGGATCAACTCATGCGGTGGTTTCCTTTCCCTGACCTTGACCTAGCGATTTGGGCAGAAAACCGGGAGCGACGGTGGTGCGGGTGAGCGAGTCTTGGAAATTTTTGAAATTCTGCGGATTTTCAGAATTCTTTGCGGTGTTGGTGTTTGGGCTGTCGTGGAGTTACACAACAGAAGTGGGTTTCCGGGATTAGGGATTTTGAAGGATTGTGGCCGGTGAAGCTTCTACTAGCGGTAAGCCTGATTTCCCTAGCTTCCCATGGGTTATTTTCTTGGCTGATACAATTTCGATTTACGGCAGAGATTTCATTCGGCAAATTGAGGAATTTGGGAAGGGGTTGGCTGCCGATTTTGGGGGTTTGAGCTGCCGGTGGAGATTCCAAAAGAATTGTCGGTAAGCATGAATTATTTTCCCTATTTTACATTGATCTAGTCGGATTAGTTACCCGGCTATGCTAATGTGGTCTCCTGCCGTGAGTGATGAATGGTAAGGACTGTGATTGGGAATGGGTTATAGAGTTGGATGGGTGTGTTAGCATTTTGCTAATTGAAACGGTGAGTTAAATTAAATAGGCAAGCTTAACTCTTTGAGCTCCTAATTCGTATTCGATAAAGGGACGCGAATATGGAAACGATAGAATAGTAAATTATATACATCTATTGTCATGTGCTTGAACTTAATGCATATCATGGTTTGTGCAGGACGTGGATACGAGGCAGGACCGCGGCCGTGAGGATTTATATTGTCACGAGCTTCTTATCAGGTGGGTGATTCCTACCCCGGTCAGGTAGTAATGCATACAGATTTAGATGCATGATCATCTTAAATGATCATGTTACCTTGATCTTGTTCTATTTATCTTATGCTTGATACTTTATCCGTTGGCTTTTAACTCCTTGCTGCTATCATGTTATGTCACCATGATTAGGAGTTATACACATAGATGATGTAAATAACTTAGAATCTGTTTAAGTTAAATACAAATAGTAAGGTACGGATGACAACCTGATTGTAAATTTGGTAAAAAGGTCATCCGTAGGTAGATGATGTCTTGAACCTAGAGTTAATTCTAGTACCCCTTAGATTGCATGTTTCTACCGACCATGCATTATGCAAATGGTCGGGTGAATGGTATTTAGGGTGTCGCTACGGATGGTCCTAGTATGATATCTGATCATTGAGCACGACTCTCTACAGGATAGAGAGTGCGTTGATCTGGTTAGCATGACCCTCTGTAGAGTAGAGAGTCTATGGTGGATGTCCATTTGTGAGACCTTACATTCATGTCATTTGCATGCACGCTGGCGACGATGTCTCCCTTGTGGTCGAGAGTGTCGCCAGTCATCCTGCCTCCACGGTTACTCATAGGAGGAGTAACCGGTGTGGCGAGCATTGTAGTGCCGCACTCTATCACTCTGAGCGGTGATAGTTGGATTTGCGCGCCATAGTCCTGCGTGTGTGGCACTCGACCACTCATGGGTAGTGATCGGATTAGCGCCAGCAGGACCCCATCGTGTAGCTTGCTCTTTACGCTTATATGCTACTCGATCATACTCGCCCCACCTCGGCCACTCGAGAGTAGTGGTTGGTGTTGAGTTGGGGCGATTGTCATGCTCGAGCCACCAGGCCACACAGGGTTGTGGTAGCTTTAGGTGTGAGTGTAAACATGACCATGCATACTGCATTGTCGACTTATGGCATTTTTGCATATTACCATATATATACATATATGCATGTATATATATATATGGATGATTGTGATTAGCATACGTATATAGCTGTAGTCTATATATATATGTGCTTATTGTGATGCTGCATTTGTATGTACTATGTTTGTTGCATTTGTTTGCACATATTCATACATGTTACCACATTCTTCTGTATGGTAGTAGGCCATCACTTGTATACTGGTTAGTTATTCACTGGGATACCCTTGACACATAGCAGGATGTAGTATGAGTTAGTTCTATTCTTTATACCATATGTTGTGTATATGTGCTCAGGTTGGATAGATGTAGCGTAGCAGACGTTCAGGTATGTCTGCAGTTCATATTGACTTTTGGTTAGGTGGTATATACATAGATATATATATTATTATCATGCTAGTGATACCTGTAGATTTTACTGTCAAAATACATGTGATATTGATGTACATGTTTATCTATTACCTGCTGAGTTTTACTCACTCCCACGGACCCTGGGTTTTTCTGTCGCCCAGGTAACAGGTAGAGATCTTCGTGACGACTTGGAGCTGCGCCGGCGATCCATCCCATCTCCACCTTTTTGAGTCTCCCGAGGATTTGTGATTTGTATTGGTGTTATGGATTTTGTTCTATGTATGGACTTCGTCTTATGTTGTGGATGTCACTTTGTGTCGATGTTTTATGTACGGTTTTAATACTGTGGTCTTGTCAGGGGGTGTACACCCGTATGTTTTGGTATTCCTGTTGTGGTATGTGTTTATGTTTCCGCTGTGTGTGTGTTTGATATACTTATATCTGTTCATTATTATGTTGTTGTGGGCCTACGGGCCTTGTATTAACCCGAGATGTTGCCACGTACAGGGGAGATGCCGTCCGTTTGATTTTCGGCACGGCATACTCCCGGGGGCGTGACAATCGACCATGCTGGAGTTTGGTTAAAGAAATCGAGGAAGAAAAAGGCCCTTCTTCAAAAAAATTGGATCCTACAATGATTCGAAACTCACCTGGATTTAGGAACAAGGAAGGCTCGATCTTGATTAAACATTTCAGGGTATCCGACGAAGAAGAGGGGTTTGATCTTTGGTGTTTTGCTTGGTTCCTTCTGTGTGCAGCCATTATTGTGAGTTTGGCCTTGTGCAATAGGATCCTATGATTTTTCTTGGCTGGGTTTTTGTGGATCCGTTGTGGTGATGAAAAAAACTGTGCTGGGTAAACTAGGTGACGAGGAGTACGGGGATGAGATTGTTTATCTTCACTTTGTCTATGGGACTTGGATGTGATACCTGGATTTGAGATCAAGAAGTTGTGCAAAGAAAGTTAAGCTAGGACCTTGATGTGGAATAGCCTATTGGACGTGGATATTGTTTTGGATAATCGTCATGAGGTGGGTGGATTCTATGATTTCAGAATTTACTGCATGATTATATTAGTTATATTAGTTATGTTGTTTACATAGGTTGTATTATGTTTTCACTTGGTGATCTGTCTAGTATTTCTTTAACCTTATACCTGAACCTAGATTCTAGGTTGCTTGCTTATCGTTAGCGTATAGTTATTGATTGCTATTACTATTATACACGCCTAGATATCACTGTGATATAAATTGTTAGATGTTATTGGTGGATGTTTACCTATTATTGGTCGGATTAGTATTAGGATTGGACTAGTAGGATAATATGACTAAGATGAGATAAATGCTTAGAAGGTATATATTGGTTCTTTAACTCTCTAGATTTTAGTGCATGGTGATATGATTACATTGCTTACGTGGTTTATAGTGTATTTGCACTTGATGCTCTATTTAGTATTGTCTTGACTTTGTACTGACGTGACCCCTTTAGTTATACCTTAATTAATTTCAGTCGTTGATTTCTATTAGTATGTTTATGCAGTTTATTGGATATCACTATTAAGTATTTATTCGATTATATATTGTTGCCTATTGATCTCCATTAGTATGTTTTTGCTGTTATTATTAGACATCATGGTTAAATGCTTATTTGGTTATGTATTATCGCGGTTGATACTGTGATTGAGACTAGTAGATAGTATAACTTAGATGAGATCATTTCGTAAGAGCGGATCTCAGGAATGAAACAACATTAGTAGAACCCTAGGTGTTGGAACCCTAGGTGTAATAACTCGGACATGCTTATTGGTATATGTTCATTCATTTACTGTAGAGATAGTAGAGATAATATAATTTAGATGAGGTTATTCCTTAGGAGTGAATCTAAGGAATGAAACGACATTAATAGAACCCTAGGCGTAATAACTCGGACGTGCTTATTGGTAGATGCTACTGGTATATGTTTGATCTACTTATTGGTTCGGTGGATATTGTGATTGAACTATCAGAGGTAGTATAATCCTTAGAGGGTATATACCGTTTCTCATATCTCGGCTGTTAACTATGTCTCTCATTCGTGGTATCACGCTGTTGTGTGTAGTCGATAACTAAATAGTTATATACTCTGACTGCCCACGAGATCCATTCGTGGTAGCATGATGTTGCATGCAGTCAATAGCTAGATAGCTATATACTCTGTTTGCCCACGAGACCCATTTGTGGTAGCATATCATTGCGTGTAGACATAGTCCCCTTTATATTGCCTGTCTACCCACAAGTCCCGTTCGTGATAGCATATAGTTGCATGTAGACAGTGATTTGTATATTCCTTGTTGGCCCACGAGTCCTGTTTGTGGTAGCTCATAGATAGTTCCCTTGGTATTACCTTGAGAGCTATGAGGCTTTGTCGCGGTATCTTGATATGTATTGCTTGTAGATTGTAGTAGATTGTATATGTTGCAGGTATATTTATTATACTACTGACCAGGTTAGTTGCGGACCGATATTGATACTCTGAGATTTGAATTACTTTAGTTTGTTTCCTTTGACTTCCATTATGTCTATTATATCTATTATGATTATGCACTATTTTCTATCCACCCACTGAGTGGTTGTACTCACTCCCTTTTCTCTTATCCTTCAGGTTAGCCGATAGAGGACGAGTCCAGTTGGCTCACCTTCACGTTGCTCAGAGAGTCCCTTGCCGTGCTGGTTCCACTGTATTGTCGAGATGTCGTTCTGGTTTCCTTTATTGTTATCGTCGTTTATTTATGCGCTTTGGTATTGTTGAAATTTGATTTAGTGTTATAAAACTATTTTACTTTTAATTGATTTATATTTAGTCGTGCATGCATGCAGTTAATAAAGTAATTATTTTTGGTATTATTTCAAAGTTTTTACTAGATCCGGTGCTAGTATTGTTTTTCTAAATATTGTCACTAAGGGGTTCCTCCGTCATTTGAATGATGAATATGCCCCCGGGGCGTGACAGACAAGGGATCTCAGGAACTAAACAATTTAGATAAGTACACTTAAGTAGAAATTGGTTAACGAGACCTGGCACTCTCCCAAAGGGGATATGATACGATAAATAAATTGTTTTGTGTTGTAGTTATATTATATTTTTTTAAATCATAATGTTTCTTTTTTATCTTGCATATGACAAAGTTATGTTTATTAAGTAGCATAAAGTGTTGATTTCATATTTCAATATCATTCCTAAACTAAAGAAACCATACAATGTCATAATTCACTACAAAGTTCAAAAATCATCTGAACAGTTCCCCATCACTTTATTAAGCATTCTACATATATAATGTTATCCAAATTGAACAAAAATGTTACTATAATAAGTTTTATCACAAAAAAAATAGAAAATTAAGAAAATAAAACAACACAAAACATTAACAATAGTAGTTGTACTTTCTTTCTCCCCTTCAAAAGAATTAACTATAAAAATGTTTTTATCGACGTGAATGTTAGATGATCAAAATTTAAGTCAATTTCCACAACGGAGTCACAAAAGAATGAAACAATCCATGAAAAAAATGAAAGAAAAAAAATCTCGGCTCAAGCGCCCGCATAGCATACCTCTTTCAACCACACAATACAAGAAAATCTTAAATTAAAGACCGATTTAGATACCAACTCATAATCGGTCTCTAATTAAAGACTGATTTTTTAAAATCGATCTCTAATTAGACACAGAATAAAATCGACCTCTAATTTAGAGACTGACTTAAAAGTGGTCTCTAATTAGAGACCGCCTTTGAAATCCGTCTCTAATTAGAGACCGACTACAAATTCGGTCTCTACATTAGAGACCGACTTCAAATTCGCTCCCTAATTTAAAGACCGATTTCAAAATTGATCTCTAATTTAGAAGAATTTTTCTAATGGTCACAAAATTTGGATTAGATTCTTAACAATCTATTGGTATGTCACACCAATCGATTGGTGTGGCAATTTTAGAGATCGATTGGAGATCAGTTTCTAATTTAGAGATCAATTTTAAAATACTCTCTAAAATCGCCACACCAATCAATAAACATTCGAAAAAATTTAAATATAAAACTAAATTTTAACCAAATTCAAACTCTTATAACAAAAGAGAAATTAATTAATTAGTTTTCTTCAATTCTCTTATAAATAAATGTGCATTTGGGGCTTCAAAGATGTGAATTTGGTTTCATGTGAATAGAAACATTGACGAAGGGAAATTAGATGTAATGATGAAATTATTATTTTATGATTTATGTATTATGGATAAATATTCTACAAATAACTATTTGCAAAGGGAAAATAAAACTATGTATATTAAATTCTTTTCTCAAAGTTTATATGGTGAGAATTTTATGGACCAGATTATCTCTTCTATAAAAAGTTACATTAGTAGCCAGATATAATGACAATTTCATTTTATAAAATAATTGGTATTTCAATTTTTATCCTTGGATGGACAGTTCGATTTTATAAAAAAAATTTCATTGGTATAAATTTGAATAACACAAACGAAATCCATGGATGACTTGACAGTATCGATAGTTTAAAATTCTTTCGAAATTTATAAAAAAACCTCTAAATAGAGACCGATTTTTAAAGTGGTCTATAATTATAGACCCCTTTAAAAATTGGTATCTAAATTAGTTTCTATTTTAGATTTTTATTATACCAAAAACATCCGATACAAAGTGAGAAAACAGAACTCAATCGAGGAAAAAGGGTTAGTTCGTCAAAGTGCATACTTAAAGTTTTGTGATAAGTTTGGTCTCGTTAAATTGTGTAGTAATACGAAGATTTTGAAAGCAATATCGCTCAAAAGAAACATTATCTATAAGATATTTTTAATGAAGAATTATTTTTTAGCCATACGATCTCATTGGAATTCTTTTTAGATGTGTTATAGAAAGTTACAAAATCATAGTATATTACAAGAGAGATAATTTTGGAAGCCCAATTTGTCAAACATTACTTAAACAACAACACGAAAGCTACAAAATAACATTATATTCAACCTCTGACTGAAACATTAGTAAGTAAAATAAATCTGAATAAATAATCCATGTAAGACTATATATTGAATTAAAAATAAGTTTCATACAAACAGATAGATTAAAGAGTTAATTGTCTACATCAATTATCAAAAGTATTACTATGAACCACATTATTGTCTACATCAAATTTAATTGATGACAAAATAATAACGACATATACTAATCATTGTCTACATCAAGTGTAGCTAGATCATCAACAGGTGAAGCTGGGGCAGGAGGTTGACTCGACAATCTAGAATGCAACATCTCATACATCTCAAGTTGTCACTGCAGTAAAAATGCAATGCTAGTCTAGATCTCAACGTGACGAGTCTCAAGTGCATTAAATCGATTAGTCATTAGAACCAATTGGTGATGATGATCCAAACTCAACTTTTCAAATTGGGTATCGATGGACTCTTCTAACTATTGAAAGCGAGAGTCAAAATAATCAACATAATTGTCCAAGGTTTGGTCTTCTAAAAATGGTACCGGATCCCCATCGACGACTGCCTCAAGTACAGGAGCTCCTTCGACAGCTCGACGTCTGGGTCCCTCTCCCACTTGGCGACCATCCTCCCATTCCACTGAAAATCCCAGTCCTCATTCCAGCCAAAGAGAAGGTTCTTGTTGTGATTCAATCATATTTGGTTGTCATCGCCTTTGAGATGCATTTAGAGACATCGATGTCTATGGATTCCAACCAGTCGGTGATGATGTGTCAAAACGACATATGAATATTTCCATGGACAGGCTTTATGAAATGAATGATGCATTGAAACATATTTAATGCTACATTGATGTCAAGAGAGTGTTGAAATGCATATAACATGAAGAGATGAGGAGGTCGAATTGTGGCTAGTCCACGTGTCACAATGGGTAGAATGCAGTTGACAATTATTTTGTAAAGAACATTATCACGAGCTAACACTTCATTAGCAGAAAATAAAGATGAACCATCCGGACGAGATTTGCGATAGAAATGTTCATGCATATAGGATAACGAGATATGCTCAAAAGGTGTAGGCATTTGATTGGGCAGCGAGGGATAGAATACAAAGTCATCATTCGAAGGAAGACATCATAAAAACAGGATAGTTTCCATTGTATTTTGTTATATTTACATTTGTATATGTTATTGTAGTTGTGGCTGAAAGGCTTATATAAACAGGATATGTTGTCATGTACAAGGGAGATATTGTCCGTTTGCTTTTCGGCTCGGCATACTCTCGGAGCGTGACATATTAACTTATAAACGTGGTTGTTTTGCCCGACTTTTTTTCATCTTACCCTAACTTTCTCTGTCGTCCCTATCCGATAGCTTGCTCACGTCGACAACAAGCTTCATTTTCTCCTTCCCAGTAAGTTCTTCTCCACATTCTGCCCTATCTTTCCCTATCTTTCCTATGCCCTCTTCTCCTATCCTATGTCATGGTCGGTCATGCATTGGATGACTCGATCGTCACCTCCAGTGTGCGAGGTAACAACCTTGATCACAGGCGTACAAGGTGACTCCAGCTGCCGAGTCAGCAACAAGGGTGGGAAAGGCTTCAGACCCAGTCCTACCTATCCCATCTCTCCTCTCCCCTATCGTGCTAGGTAGTACGGTTGGCACGACCGTGACATCGTCGCGATTGCGCAAGGTCGTGGCATTGACCTAGGTCAGGCAGGTCGATGCTTTATTGATGTTATAATTAAATAATTTCTCTCTATTTTTTTTTGTCTTGGTCTTAGTGTTGGCAGAAGGTCGAGACTTTCTCCTATGGTGAAGATCTCTACTTTCTTCAATGGTCATTTTCACCAGGTTGCTATTAATATCTTCAAATGTAGTATATGATACTACATATCAATGTGAGATATTTTATTCTTTATATCATTCAGTAGCTTCAATTGTTGTCGTTTAGGATACTACATAGTAATGTTAAACTATTGCATATATATTTGCAGATGATATATTTATGTTATAATTAATATTCAATATTATTATTTGATGATAATTGTTTGAAATAATTAGAATATAATGAAAATAGACGCTAAACCTTATCTTAGCATAAAATATAATTAATGATTTACTAATATTATTATTGTAATCTTTTGTAGGTTACAATGAATATGAACAAAATTTGGATGTACAATAGGCTAGTTAATGGATTTATAATCGACGAATATTTTGATGGCGTTGAGGCATTTGTGAACTTTGCTAAGAGTCATCCAAGTTGTATGGATGGCGACGAGATACGTTGTCCGTGCAATCATTACAAATGCAGAAATATAACTTTTCGTGATGAAAATACTATAAAAGTACATCTTGCCAAAAATAGTTTTGTTCCAAATTTTTATAATTAGTACCGCCATAGAGGGCCTTATTCGGATGAGCCTATTGAAAATTTTGTTGCTTCATTGTCTACCTATATTGGTGTAGAGGATTCATCTAGCAATGACAATACATTACAACCAATGATTTACGATGCGATGAGTGCGCTTGTTCATTCGAACACAGATGATATACCAACACCTGCGGTCCAAAAACTGTATAATATGTTAAAGGCTGGCGAATAATAAGTTTGGTAAGACATTCCTTCTGGTCATTCACAACTATCAGCTATTACAAGATTATTGAATATTAAGGCAGAACATCATTTCTCAGAACGATGCTATGATGATATATGTCAATTGATGCCATAGTTGCTCCCTGCTTATAATATAATGATTGATAGCTTCTACAGTACTAAAAAAATAGTTAGGGGCTTAGGTTTATCGGTGGAAAAGATTGATTGTTGTACAAATAACTGTATGATTTTTTGGAAAGAAGATGCTAAATTGAATGAATGCGGGATTTACGACCACCCTCATTATAAGCAGTGCAATTGTATATTAGGGAAGAATAAAAAAAATATCATGTAAAATTATGTATTACTTCCCTTTAACTCCTAGACTTCAACGCTTGTATGCATCTGCTGCGACAGCAAGACACATGAGGTGGCATCATGAGCATGTATATGAAGGAGATATAATGTCTCATCCTTGTGATTCCCTTGCACGGAAACATTTGGATACAAAATTTTCTTCCTTTGCAATAGAATCTCGTAATGTCAGATTGGGACTTTTTGCAGATGGATTTCAGCCATTTGGATAATCAGGACAATAATATTCATCTTGGCCAGTGACATTAACACCATATAACTTATCCCCTTGGATGTGCATGAAAGACAAGTACATGTTTCTTACTGTCCTTATTCCGGGTCCAAAGAATCCAAAAGATAAGATAGATATTTTTTTGCAACCTCTAATTTCCAAATTGAAGGACTTATGGATTGTAGGGTCAAAACTTATGATATTTCAAGTAAAACTAATTTTACCTTGTATGCATTTTATTCTAGACGATAAGTGATTTTTTAGCATACTCAGGATGGAGCACGTGTGGTAAGTTAGTATGTCCATATTGCATGACCGAGTCAGATGCATTTACATTACCTTGTAGTGGGAAGATATCTTGGTTTGATAATCATCGTAAGTTTTTACCATTAGAACATCCTTTCCGGCGAAATAAGAAAGAGTTTCTAAAGAATGAAGTAGTTTGAAAACTCCCACCCATAATCAAGTCAGGAGAGCAAAATCTTGAAGAAATAGACACCTATGGACTTGCACCACTAACTCAGACAAGTTATGCTCATTTAAATAAATTTATTGTTAGAGTAAGTGTGGATGGAAGAAACGAAGTATATTTTGAGAATTACCATATTGGAAGTATCTACTCATTCGACATAATAGATGTGATGCATGTTGAAAAAAATTTCTTCGATAATATTTTCAATACTATGATGAATGCTTCTAGATAAACAAAGGGCACAACAAAATCAAGGGAAGAATTGAACCAATTAGTTAATAGACCTGAGCTGCATAAGAATGAAACAACCCATAAATTTTCAAAGGCTTGCTATACATTAGACAAAGAAAGTAAATTGACTTTATGTAGTTGGTTGAAAGAAATCAAATTTTCTGATGGTTATGCCTTAAATATGGCTCAATGTGTGGATAGCAACAAATTAAAAATGTTTGGAATGAAGAGTCACGATTGTCATATTTTCATGCAAAGACTTATTCCAATAGCTTTCCATGACCTACTTCCAAATAATGTATGGGAAGCACTTACAAAATTGAGTATATTTTTCAAATATTTAATATTGAGGGTTATTATGACGACCGATATGCTTCGGCTAGAAACTGACATTCCTCTTATAATATGTAAACTTGAGTGTATATTTCCACTAAGTCTTTTTTGATTCGATAGAACATTTTCCAGTTCATTTACCTTATGAGGCACGACTAGTTGGTCCTATACAATATAGATGGATGTATCCATTCGAACGATTTCTTAGGAGATTAAAGAATAATGTTCGTAATAAAGCAAAAGTTGAGGAGTCAATATGTAATACTTATTTGGTTGAAGAAGCATCGTCCTTCTGATCATATTATTTTGCTGATAATGTGAAACCAGACATCTCAAATGTCTTCGAAATTCAGATGATCCTCAACAAATATACACAGAGATGCTTTCTATTTTCAAGTTTTATAGTAAGCCAATTGGTACATTTGTACGGAAATGGTTAAATCACCAAGAATACCATGCAACTCGAAACTATATACTCCTTAATTATGACGAGGTCAAACCTTACATCAAGTGAGTTAACTTTTATATTAAACCTTGTAATCCCTTTATGTGGGTTTGTTATGCCATATTAAAACTTGTAATTCTTCCATGATAGCTTGTACGAGCAACACCTTCACCTACAAAATCCATCAATTGAAGCAAGTGAAGTTGATAAAAAAAATAGAGATGGAATTTGCAATATGGTTTGAAATCCTAGTAAGTTCGAGACAAATTTTTTTTTCCTTTGACTGTATTTTAAAAATCTTGAAATTTTTTCATAAGTATAATTGTAGGTGAAGGACCTAAGATCAACAAATGGACATGATCTAAGGATCAAGGATCTTACTACAGGACCTCCTCGGTCCTCCTCGTAATATAAAAGTATACTTTGGATATTATGTTAATGACTATAAATTTTACGTGGCACAACACAATTCAAAGACAGTGACTAATAATTCAGGTGTTTACGTAAAAGGTTGTAGCAACAACTCTAATAGTGAAATCGATTATTATGGTATACTTGATGAAATCATCGAAGTGGAATATTCTGCACTGCCTATAAAAAGATGTGTCTTATTCAAATGTTCATGGTATGATCCTAATCCAAGAACAGGTACAAGAACGCATCCAAACTACAATCTAATTAAAGTGAATAGAAACAAATGATTCAACAAATTAGAACCTTTCATTTTTACGGTACAAGCTGGACAAGTTATCTATCTTACATATCCAACGAGAGAAGCAGATATAGTGAATGGTTAGCAGTTTGTCAAATGAAATCTCATTCCACCATATAAATGTCGAACGTCATCACTGTCAAAAATCATGATACATTTCAAAATGAGGAAGTGGAGAGACATTCAGTTGTTTTACATTTTCATTCCACATCCCAACTACTTGTAGATATAAATGCTACCTATGAGGAATTAGATGATGAAGAGATGTCCAACAGTGATAATTTAGATAAAATTCTATTAGCGTCTAGCGATGATGTTTTCGATTATACGAATGATACTGATTGTAATGACAATGAGAATATATGATCGACACTAATGGTAATGCCATTTTCATTAAATGATAGATTTTCGAAATTTTATATGATTTGACCAATTATTTTACTGAGTTAATTTAATTTTTGTTTATTGTGCAATTATTTGTCAATTTTTTTACACACCATTTGTAATCTGTTGGTATAAAAGGCTTGTGTACTAAATTTATTATTATTTTGAATTGTATGTTGTTCAAAATTATTTCCAGACATATTAATGTTAGATCTAGTACAAAATGATCTGGTAACACTGAAAATTTTAGGTGATAGGTAAGATTGTATGATAATTTAAATTCATAAATTTTATAAGTATTTTCTTAATATTGAAGATTTTATCAATGTAGCTTTACTCCCAATGATCACAACGTTTCTACATATATAACCAAAACAATTCAAAGAACGTCAATCCACTACTGGCTACTGATGGAAGAATGTAGACCAACAAACGAAGGATTTCTATTATAAAGAATTTGTGGTTAGTATTTGATTACTATTGTTACTGTATAATATCCCTTTATGCTAATTGTCACGTTTTTGTTGTAGAAAAAATATACATTGGAGCCAGGTCAGGAAACAAAATTTAAAGAGATATAGAACTTATATTGTCGAAAACGTTACAAGTGTTGGGAGTATGGGGAATACAATCAAAGTCTCATATTGGTAAGACATAGAAAAGATCATATGCTTATAAGATAAAAAGATATTTTCATTGGCAGAAGGACTTTTGGGTAAAGCCCAAAAACAAAAGCATGAGGGCTTAGACCTAAAGCGGACAATATCATGCTATTGTAGAGATATGTGGATCTTATAGGCACTAACAATTGGTATCAGAGTCATGGTCAATGTCAAGCCATGAACCTCGAACGAAGGAAGTGGAGCTCTCATGTCCGGATCAAGAGAACCAAACACCAGGCAAGAAGTCCAATTGAGCAAGAAGGGCGGGACAATTGGCAAGAAGTCCAACTGGGTCAGGAGGATCAGACAATTGACAGGAAGTCTTGGTGGATTGAAGATCGGACATTAAGCAGATAATGTCCTTCGAGGAGGGATAGACTTGAGAGGGGGGGGGGGGGCTCAATGCGGTCCTTCATTTGAGGGGGGGGGGATTGTTGGGAGTATGGGGAATACAATCAAAGTCCCACATTGGTAAGACATGGAAAAGATCACGTGTTTATAAGATAAAAAGATATCTTCATTGGCATGAGACTTTTTGGGTAAAGCCCAAAAATAAAATCATGAGGGCTTAGGCCCAAAGTGGACAATATCATATCATTGTGGAGATATGTGGATCTTATAGGCACTTACAACAAGTTGTAGTTATATAAATGGAGAAAAATAAAGACAAAACCATTCCATATACTAGATGAATTGTGAGATGAATGGAAAAAAAAATTAGGCCAATCTAAAATTGAAACAAAATTCAATTGTTGCTTGAAATAATAGAAACTCTAATTCCGTCGGAAAGCATACTAGTGGTTCCCGCTCTAGTATAGAGCATGCAATAGTGATGGTAGAGTTTTCTTTGATATTTATATACCGAGATATAAATATTTGTGTTTTCTTTTAAATCCTAAATTTTTTTGATTATGCAGGAAGACACACTACAATGATCGACTAATTGTTGGGAGCTATTTCATAGTACCCATCGGCGAAAAGATGACACTTTTGTAGATGAAAAATCATAGGTCATAGATGCAAGTATATAAGCATTATTATTTTAACATTATACATTGACAAGTTTAAATTTTTGTATACTATACGATACTAGTCATATCTACTTTTATGTAGGACCAAATGACGAAAAAAGTTTCACAAGCTTCACAAAAAGTTAATGAGGGAGGGGATTTACAGACTCCATCACACAATGATATAAATCGTCTATACTTTGAGGTTGAAGGTGGAAGCAAAAAGAACTCCCTCTATGACTTTGACTGCCAAGCAAAAGTTGTATTTGATATGTCTACTCCTAGACTCAAGGGCGGATCAAGTTCAACAACTCATCAAATGGAGGAATTATGGAAGGAGAATGAATATTTGAGACAACAATTTACGACATTAGAGGAAACCATTGAAGATCGGATCAATCAAGCAGTCGAGTAATCAATGCAAGCTTTCATAGCTCGTTTTATTCCATCGCAATCATTAACGAGCCCTTTTTTATTTTCGACACCTCATGGTATTGCTTCACAAGAGACTCAAGATCATAGTGATAATGATGGAGGCAATTCTTCTTAAGTTTAGGGTCTCATTGAATTTCAAACGATTGAGATAATACATTATCTCATTTCTTTTCTTAATTTTCTCTTATATGTATTTATTTGTTGAATTAATACTAGTTTTTTTTTTTTTGCAGTTTAGATGCAATTTAAACATATAGACAACCAGTTTAGATGCTATAAGTAAACGAAAATAAACATAATTAGGAAATCTGAATTGCATTAGTTTTGAGCTCAACGAATAAATGTGATATGTAAAACTGGATTGGTTCGACATCTTTCTTTGCTTTATTGGTAGTTGTAATATTACCTATGGTACTAGTACACAAATATTCAATAATTTCTGCACAATTGTATTATAAATTTATTTAACAAAGATAGTTGCTTGCTCATGGTCATACTAGTGTTGATTGTAACGATTGCATCTTACCCATAAATGTATGTCCTTCTAAGTAAAGATGTTTCATGGTGTTTCAAGGAGACTGTAATGGTACATTCACATAAGTCTATTTTTTGAGACGCTCTACTAGATTATATGTACAATCTTCTATGCATGTGTAGGGAAGTATAATGTTTTGTAATTACAGACAATAACATATTATTATAGTATATACTATTCAAGATGCCACAATCTACTATAATGGTGTGCATCAAACTCAAGTAATTTATGTGTTTACCCAGGTAATTTATGTGGGTTTTGCATTCCCTTTCTTTCAATTAAGATGAAATATTATGTTAGAACATTAACTTTTGGTCAATATTATGATAATGACACTGAAATTACAATGATAAATAAAATTAAACCAATGATTACTAAATTGAACAAAGGGAGCTAGTTATGAAGTGTGAAGATGTCACGCCCCCGGGAGCATGCCGAGCCGAAAATCAAACGGACGGCATCTCCCCTGTACGTGGCAACATTTCGGGTTAATACAAGGCCCGTAGGCCCACAACAAAAACATAATAAACAGATATAAGTATATCAAACACACAGCGGAAACATAAACACATACCCACAACAAAATATACCAAAACATACGGGTGTACACCCCCCTGACAAGACCACAGTACTAAAACGTACATAAAACATCGACACCGAATAAAGTCCACAATATAATGACAAAGTCCATACATAGAACAAAATCCATAACACGGACACAAATCATAAATCCTCGGGAGACTCAAAATGTGGAGATGGGATGGATCGCCAGCACTCCAAGTAAATCACGAAGACTTCTACCATTGCACAGGCGAGAAAAACCCTGGTCGAGGTGGTGGTGAGTAAAACTCAGCAGGTAATCAGAGATAACATGTAAATATATATACATCAATATTACATGTCATTCAACAGTCTAAATCTACTCGAACAACGGGTATACATCAAAGATAAAAGGTATATATGCATGCATACACTAAATAAATCGAACAACCACGATCTTGACATACAGCGGTCGGCTACCTATCTGATGGCACTGGACATATCATCACATCATAGGGTATAAACGTATAGTACTAACACAATATCCTAACTTTGAGTCAAGGGTATCATCAGAATATCCGATAGGTATACCAATATCAACCTACTATCATACAGAATATATAATAGCATGTATGAATATGTACAAACAAATGCAGCTTGAGCATAGTACATACAAATGCATCATCAAAGTGAGTATACATATAGATCAGATCCGTATGTATACTAATCACTATCATCCATGTATATATGTATATACCAAGAGGTATATATATATATAATCATATAAACACCGTATGATACTAAGAATGCAACATGCATGGTCATGCTGCTCACCCCTACTCGCTACCACGACGGGTGCCTAGGTGGCACGACATGACAACTATCCCGACTCCGGTAGCCACCACTCTCGAGTGACCGAAAGTTGGGTAGTATGATCAAGTAGCATATGGCGTAAGTAGCTCGCTCTAGCAACGGGTCCCCTCAGCCACTCCGACTAACACTACTAATGAGTGGTCGAGTACCACGCACCCAGGACAACTGCACGCAACTCCAACTACCACCGTCTATAATGGTAGAGTGCGGCACAACAAATGCTATGCCCTCACATCAGTTACTCCTCCGGGAGTAACCTGGGAGGCAGGATGACTGACGACTCTCTCTCAACCCCAAGGGGAGACGATGTCGTCGATATGCATGTAATGACATGAGGGTCTTGTCTCACATACAGACATCTACCCTAGACTCTCTGTTCAACAAAGAGTCACACCCTGACAAGACACTCTCTACTCAGAGAGTCACTCATCTGATCAGGACAAGCTAGGACCATCGGTCCGTAGTGACACACTGTCCACGACTCACATGACCATTCACACAACCCGTGGTTGGTGAATAAATGTGCAACATACAGATATGGAATAAGTTCTACATCTAGGGCCATACGATCCACAGAGGACCTTTTTTTGTCAAATTTACAACTTAGGTCATCCTCCGTACTCTAACATCTACACCCTACTAAACAGTAAGACCTACTTACATCACATCTGTAACTTCTAGATTATGCTAGGGAATATGTGTTATCAATAATCGAGCACACATATATATCAACGGTAAGTTCAAGCATACGATAAGCGAGCATGATCAAGGTAATATGAACACCTAACATGTTCATATCTATGTCTAAACTGGAAATCATTACATCTACCCGACCGAGGAAATTACCTACCGATATGTAATCCGTTGCTATCCATCTTCGTCCATGTATCTACTTCGCAAATCAAGGTCAGTGACAATAGGATCGATTAAGTACCATCACATATCCAATGATCGATTCAAATCCTACATCAACCTTGTATCTCGATCAACTAAGCTGAATATCTTCTTCCATTGGCTCTTAAATCACACCTTACCTAAGCTTAGCTTCCGTTTCAAAGCATCATGATCCATCATTGTAGTAGCAATCTATATCCACCAAATAGATTAGACCACAACGACCACCTACCATCACAACCACAACACACAGTGCATCAACATATATCTATTTTTATATATCGATAAAGTTTTCAAATCTCAACTTACCCGAGGCTTTAATTCCAAAGCTTATCGATCACGATCTTAGATTTAAATCCAAATAGCTTCTTGATACCTCTACACGTATATGATCCAAATGAATCGCGTTAAACCGCAACCTATACCCAATTTCAATAACTCTAATCACTGCAATCACGATTATCCACTACACAATTTAACCATTCATTTATCCAAATCTAAGCTTACCTAACACTGGTTCACATCCTCTTCTTCTTGATCTGAAAAAGGATTTCAACCTCAACGGCAACAACAAGATCCCTAATCACTGCCCAAATCAGATCGAGCTTAGCCACAGCAATCACACAACCCACACAGAATCGAAATAGACTGCAAATATACAAAGGTAATCAAGATCTATACCGCAATAGAACCTCCCAGCTCTCCTCTCCTTTGCTCATTCGTCGACCACGGCTCCACCTCGTGGAACAACCAATCGCGTGATCGATCACCTGCTTGCTCGGCGACAACCGTGAAAACCTCCAATAATTCGCCGACGGAAAACTCCTAGCCCTAGCAACTCCACCTCACGCAAATCTCCTCCCTGCTCCGCTGTTCCTGAGCAAATCCACACTCCTAAATCGGAATCGATCAAGGCGTGAGACAAAGGAAACGATCGACGAAGGTTGGCTCACGGATGGAGGCAGCGGTTGAGCAAGGTGAGGAGGGCAACGCCTCTGGGCTCGGCGAGCGTTGCGTCGGCTTGGAGGAGAAGCGTTGCTCGCGTCGGCTTTCCTTCCTCCCACCGGCTAAGCACCACCACAGGCGAGAGTGGATGGCGGACTTATAAGAAGGCGCTCCGCGATGAGCACGGGTGGAGATCGGCGCCGGCCGACAAGACTCTCTCACGGCCGGCGAGGCAAGCGCGGGCGACGGCGCAGTGCGACGCAGTGATGCGGTGTGGAGGAGGAAGGTCAGCGTGAGGAAGGAGAGGAAGTGAGGCTTGGGAAAGGGCAACGCTCGCCATGAGTCGGGCGTAACTCGTTTGCGCGAAACGCTTCGAGGCGTCTTGGCGAGAATCGAAAGGAATAAGCGGTACCTTTATTCGCTTAACGGATTGGGTGGATTTTAACGGATTGGGATTTAAACAATGCTTATTGGGTTCTTACCTATAAGACCCAATCTAGGTTTGATTAACCACCTCCAAATTAATTCCTAGTTTAGGTATTAATTAGAGATATATATCTATATAATTTTAATTTATTTATTTTTTTTATGTATTTTACATTCTCCCCACTTAATAAAATTTGGTCCCCAAATTTAGACTAGCATGCCAAGAATTACTTGAGCAAGTTTCGAAGGACTACATACACACCTCAAGTGCACGGATGAGAGTATCGAACTCGGATCTTTTTGCTCCCACATAACCTCCTTTTAGATGATGTCTCCATCCAACCTTTACGAGTCGGATGGTTTTTTATTCCACTACTGTCGCTCGTTGCGACCAAGAAATCCGCACTGGAATCTCCTTGTAAGTCGCATTAACCTGAGGTAGAATTCGGAACCTCTTTCAGAACATGATCGACATGTGACACGTATTTCCTCAGTATAAAAATAAGAAATACGTTGTGAGCACCCGCAAGTGTCGGAGGTAAAGACAACCGATAAACTACACCTCCATAATCAATGACACATGCTCTGAATAGATCCTCCAACGTTTGAATGTCATGCTCAGACAGTCCATCAGTCTGCGGATGAAATGTTGCACCAAGCCGAAGCTCTGTGCCCATAGTCTGGTGCAGACCCTATCAAAATCGCGTGGTAAATCGCGAATCTCTATCCACTATGGTACTTAAAAGTATCCCACACAATCTAATAATCTTTCGGTAATACAACTCTACCGAATGATCCAACAAGTACAACCCACGAATAGGAAGGAAGTGAGCTGATTTGACGATCCGATCACCCAAATCGCATCACGTCCTTTATGGGTCCTAGGCAATCCCGTAACGCAATCAATCGTGACATGCTCCCAGTTCATTCCGGAATCGAAATTTTCTAGAGCAATCCAGCGAGTTTCTGATGTTCAGCTTTCACCTGCTGGCATACTAAACATCGAGCAGCAACATCTGCTATAACCCTCTTCATACCGTTCCACCAGTATAAACGTCTCCAATCTCGGTACATCCGAGTACCGCTAAGGTACATAATCCATCTTGAATGATGTGCTTTTTGTAGCAACTCTTCCTTAAATACTACAACTCTGGAACCCACTATCCTCATCAGAGATGGGGAAAATTGTCTTCTCAAAGGAGAAGTCCATCTTTCGTCCAAAAATTCCACTCCACCACGTACTCTGTAAGTGCATGGGAGACTATAGCGACGAATCTCACTTGTTGCAATTTTTTTTTTTTTTTGCAACCTGTTGCATCAAAGAACTCTATAGTAGCTAGGAGTTAAAATCCATGAGCATTCATGCTCCATATATCCTTAAATCCGATAATAACTACTAAAGTCACGTTCACGTATATGATGACTATCTCGTAATTTCTTAACTGTCGTAGGCATAAGATATGCCTCATTCATCTACATCGGAATCATTCCGATCCCTGAAACGACGCATCTGTGTACATCATCCTTTTATCCACTCTGGAAGGATTAACTAATACTCGTGTAAAAGTTAACCGCCGTCTAGGTCTTATAACTGGTTTCACCAGCTTTCGACTAAATGATTTCCATCATCACCTTTATCAAACAAGTCCGTGGTATAGTAATGGCAAGCATTCTATCCACATCAACGGAATTAACCAAAACATACAAGGCAAACCACCATCTACGGTGGTCGAGTGCGCAACTCCAACTACCACAATCAACAGTGGCCAAATTACGCAACTCCAACAACTACAAAAGGATCCAATCATGTTCAGGATACACGATTCTCAAATTCCATGACGACTAAATCATTGTTTAGTCTAACAACTTAATAACAACTCATAAAGTTCTACTAAATATGAAATTGTCATCTCCACACACCTGCATCTCCTTTACTCTACGCTGATGATATATATTAATCATCACAACGACAATGATAATGGTATGACGTCATGTCAATACAATATCAACACTCCAGTCGTAAACCAACCCTAGAGTATACACAGGTGTCTTTAGCTGATCTAAGTAGATCATTCATCCTCAACGAAGGATACTTATTTTCAACAACTATCGCATCCCATCATCGATAATCGATCCATAATCTCAAAGGTTCATCTCTCTTTCAACAAAGAGTTCCGGATCTTCTCAAGGAGGAATACTGGGATGGATAAATATCCCTCCCATCATCTCCTATGATCACAACTCTCATTCTTCTACTTCTTTTATAGTGTTTAACAACACTGATACCAACAAACTATCACCCAGTCTGTGACCTTCGATATCAGAACTATTTCCGCAATCATTTCGATCGCCTACTCCACTTGCCTAAGCAACAACAAGGCTAGGAGTTCATCCAAACTACATCCGATTGCTCTCGGATTATCCGACAATCGAGAGACATAATCATACTATAATCTCAACAACTTGACCATCCATAAGGATATGTCTACAATAAAGATATGTCTATCCGAGTCTAAGGGCATCCCTTGACTTCTTAATTGTTGGTCCACTTCTCACCTGACGGTAGAGATACCATCGACCCACAAGTCGATGTAAAGGACCCTTCTAATCCAACTGAGAATGTTCTAGATACAGATACCTGTAAACTACAAATATCTCTCAATATATTAATCCAGAGGGTAAAACTAGAGTAATACCCTGAACGATCAAATATCTGTTGATCCGATCCAAAGGCTCCACACAGGTCTAGGCCTTTCTCCGAAGAGAAAAGATCAGATTCAACACCATGACAAAAACGGTCGATTTGCGAATGTCTCGGGATTTTCCTAGATCATCCGATCTATCCCTTAATCCTACAAGTAACTATAGAATATCGAATAAATACGACCATCGTCGATACTCTCTCCTCTTCTACATCAAATCACATCCGAGGTAATCGCTGTTGTCCAATCTTCTAAGATGTCTACATGTCGGGAACTCTAACCACGCCTGAGGTAGTAGGTTGCTGTTGTTGAGATAACCCAATCTTCTGTGTTGATCTCTGCTGTCGAGACGATGCATCTTCCTCCCGGAACACCATCGATAGTCTTCAACTGAGTCCTCAAAGTACACCTCCCCCACTGTACTGGTTGCTCACAATAGCAACAGATGACCTGATCCAATGGATTATCTGACTTCGCGTGTCTTCGTGATCCGCACTGCACGCACACTATCCCTTCAAAGTCTTTGTTCTATTTTTGCTGATATCCACAAGAACCTTCTGATGATCTGCGATTGGTCTTCTATAATCAGAAAGTAGCCCCAAGGCCTCTGACTCCATTCTTGCTCCTTTTATCCAACAGTTGGAGACTTCTAACTCTATTAAGTTGACACATTATCCGCTTATCGGTCTCCAACTCTTAAACACTTATGTACGGAGTCATTTCTAAACTCTGTCTCAATCCAACGTCTTGGTAGGATCCGATAGAAGATCTCCTAATCCAACTATAAGCCAATAACTCGGGTGGCTTAAATCATCCACTCATCTTCTTGAGCTATTAGGTGGTAGTAACCTCCTGCAAGTCTCACGACTCAAGCAATACATTACTTGATCGATCACCCTTTTTTGAAGCTCAAGAATTCCTTATAATGTGTCACTAAAAGTGAGACGGGGGAAATACTCTCTTTCAACATCACTAATCCATGATCAAGTGATATATTATTTTCCGATAGTCATTTTCTGCATTTATCACCAAATACCGGCTTGATCCCGATAATGGTATGCAAATAACTCTACTTTCTCGGTATAACATGAGTTAAGTACTTAAAAGTACTCTCAAAGTTATACAACTCAGTACGAACAACTCAGGGATAAAATCCCTATGAAACTCCATAACCTAGCCTTCCGCTATCTGCATCCACAATAGTCAACAAATCTGTTCATTACCCACAGGTAATGATCTGACTAGCACAGTTAGTGAAAATCTCTAAGGTTGAAATCTCTGATTTCAACCAAAAATGTGATGACTTGACCCATGTTTTTCCGACTCGGTATCAGTCGGCTCCCAAAGGTAAATCACCTTTTCGACACGGGTTCAAAACTCACAGACTCAACAGGTCATTCCCGTGGTCAACTCATACCACGGTTACGAATGATAACCAACACACTACAGGTTATTCCCTGGTATAAGCATCTAAATATACAGCCAACATAACCGGGAGTATAAACCCTAAAGGTCACTCCGGTTGATCGTCTCGATGGACGACCACTACTACAAGTCTACATAGGTGTCATAACTCTATTGTATACACTTACTGATCACGTTTATATAAACATCTACTAAACCATAATTTATCAGGAATTCTTACCTCGTCTGCTTGAGCTCGGGCATGTCCATCTCATCTCACAAAAACCAAAACCAGAAAAAATCGACTCGAATCCAAGACTCAAAAACAAAATCACAATATGGCATCGCAGAACCTTCGGCTCTGATACCAATAAAGTTGTCACGCCCCCGGGAGCATGCCGAGCCGAAAATCAAACGGACGGCATCTCCCCTGTACGTGGCAACATTTCGGGTTAATACAAGGCCCGTAGGCCCACAACAAAACATAATAACAGATATAAGTATATCAAACACACATGAAACATAAACACATACCACAACAAAATATACTAAAACATACGGTGTACAGACAAGACCACAATAAAAAACATCGACACCAATAAAGTCTACAATATAATGACAGAGTCCATACATAGAACAAAATCCATAACACGGACACAAATCATAAATCCTCGGGAGACTCAAAATGTGGAGATGGGATGGATCGCCGGCGCAGCTCCAAGTCGTCACGAAGACTTCTACCGTACCTGATTACACGTGAGAAAAACCGTGGAGTAAAACTGTAAATATATATACATCAATATTACATGTCATTCAACAAATCTAAATCTACTCGAACAACTGTATACATCAAGATAAAAGGTATATATGCATGCATACACTAAATAAATCAACAACCACGATCGACATACACATTCGGCTACCCTATCCTGATGGCACCTGGACATATCATCACATCATAGGGTATAAACGTATAGTACTAACACAATATCCTAACTTGAGTCAAGGGTATCATCAGAATATCCGAGATGGGTATACCAATATCAACCTACTATCATACAGAATATATAATAGCATGTATGAATATGTACAAACAAATGCAATACAAATGCATCATCAAAGTGAGTATACATATAGACTGTATCCGTATGTATACTAATCACTATCATCCATGTATATATGTATATACCAGTAGGTATATATATATATAATCATATGCGAAACACCGTATGATACGGCAATGCAACATGCATGGTCATGCCTGCTCACCCCTACTCGCTACCACGACCCCAGTGTGGCCTAGGTGGCACGACATGACAACTATCCCGACTCCAGCCGCCACCACTCTCGAGTGACCGAGTTGGGTAGTATGATCAAGTAGCATATGAGCGTAAGTGCAAGCTCACATACGGGGGGTCCCCGCCACTCCGACTAACACTACCAATGAGTGGTCGAGTACCACGCACCCAGGACAACTGCACGCAACTCCAACTACCACCGTCTATAATGGTAGAGTGCGGCACAACAAATGCTATGCCCTCACACCAGTTACTCCTCCGGGAGTAACCTGGGAGGCAGGATGACTGACGACTCTCTCTCAACCCCAAGGGGAGACGATGTCGTCAGTATGCATGTAATGACATGAGGGTACTGTCTCACATACAGGACATCTACCCTAGACTCTCTGTTCAACAAAGAGTCACACCCAATTGATCAGTACACTCTCTACCCTGTAGAGAGTCACTCATCTGATCAGGACAAGCTAGGACCATCGGTCATAGCGACCTGCACCACGACTACATGACCATTCACACAACCCGTGGTTGGTGAATAAATGTGCAACATACATATGGTATAAGTTCTACATCTAGGGCCATACGTATCCACAGAGGACCTTTTTTTTTGTCAAATTTACAACTTAGGTCATCCTCCGTACTCTAACATCTACACCCTACTAAACAGTAAGACCTACTTACATCACATCTGTAACTTCTAGATTATGCTAGGGAATATGTGTTATCAATAATCGAGCACACATATATATCAACGGTAAGTTCAAGCATACGATAAACAGAGCATGATCAAGGTAATATGAACACCTAACATGTTCATATCTATGTCTAAATCTGGAAATCATTACATCTACCCGACCAGTAGGAAAATTACCTACCTGATATGTAATCCGTGCTATCCATCTTCACGTCCATGTATCTATCGCAAATCAAGGTCCTGTGACAATAGGATACAGTTAAGTACCATCACATATCCAATGATCAATTCAAATCCTACATCAACCTTGTATCTCGATCAACTAACTGAATATCTTCTACCATTAGCTCTTAAATCACACCTTACCTAGCTTAGCTTCCGTTTCAAAGCATCATGATCCATCATTGTAGTAGCAATCTATATCCACCAAATAGATTCGACCACAACAGCCACCTACCATCACAACCACAACACACAAACGAGCTGCATCAACATATATCTATTTTTATATATCGATAAAGTTTTCAAATCTCAACTTACCCAGCCCTGCTTTAATTCCAAAGCTTCTGATCAGCGATCTTAGATTTAAATCCAAATAGCTTCTTGATACTCTACACGATATGATCCAAATGAATCGCTTAAACTGCAACCTATACCCAATTTCAATAACTCTAATCACCGCAATCACAAGATTCACTACACAATTTAACCATTCATTTATCCAAATCTAAGCACCTAACACTGTTCACATCCTCTTCTTCTTGATCTCAAAAGGATTTCAACCTCACGCAATAAGAAGATCCCTAATCACGCTTCAAATCAGATCGAGCTTAGCCACAAAGAATCACACAACCCACAGAATCGAAATAGACGCAAATATACAAAGGTAATCAAGATCTATACCGCAATAGAACCTCCCAGCCTCCTCTCCGCTCGCTCGACCACGCTCCACCTCCTAACAACCAATCGCAGCGATGCGATCACCGCTTGCTCGGCGACAACCGTGAAAACCTCCAATGAACCGACGGAAAACTCCTAGCCCTAGCAACTCCACCTACGCAAATCTCCTCCGCTCCGCTCCTGAGCAAATCCACACTCCTAAATCAGAATCGATCAAGCTGTGAGGCAGAGAAAACGATCGACGAAGGTTGGCTCACCAGATGGAGGGCAGCGGTTGAGCAAGGTGAGGAGGGCAACGCCCTTGGGCTCGAGCGAGCGATGCCAGGCGGAGGAGGAAACGCTGCTCGCGTCGGCTTTCCTTCCTCCCACCGCTAAGCACCACCACAGGCGTAGAGTGGATGGCGGACTTATAAGAAGGCGCCCGCAGCGAGCACGGGTGGAGATCGGCGCCGGCGACAAGACTCTCACTGGCGAGGGCAAGCGGCGCGGCGACGAGTGTCACGGCACGGCAACGAGTGATGCGGTGTTGAGGAGGAAGGTAGCTGCGCGTGAGGAAGGAGAGGAAGTGAGGCTTGGGACAAGGGCCACGCCATGGAGTCGGCAGAACTGCTTTGCGCGAAACGCTTGGCGAATCGAAAAGGAATAAGCGGCTGCCTTTATTCGTTTAACGGATTGGGTGGATTTTAACGGATTGGGATTTAAACAATGCTTATTGGGTTCTTACCCTATAAGACCCAATCTAGGTTTGATTAACCACCTCCAAATTAATTCCTAGTTTAGGTATTAATTAGAGTCAATATATATCTATATAATTTTAATTTATTTATTTTTTTTTTCTGCGGTATTTTACAGAAGACATTCTAAAAAACTTTAGAGAAAAGGTAACTTCTTTATTTTATATTGTTGGCACATGCTTTGTTTGATTATTTTTAAAATTTTCCCAAAATTCATTGTATATCTTTTCTAGTATTGTTGGCAAATTGCTATGTCTCCATCAAATGGAGGTGGTGCTAGATATGGAGGAGCAGCAGCTACAGTGTCACAAAAGTCTTCGAATTGGAAGATAAGGATCTGTAACAAGTGGGAGATGATAGGATATATATTGCCCGTTTGGCAGTAAGTGCCACTTTGCCCATGTTGCAGAAGGTATGCTAATTCATTTTGTTTATGCTAATTTCATCTTTTAATGTAAAAACAAAGACACTACTATGTTTGTTCATGATGTTATGTTAACATAGAGACGAGAAAGCAGAGGAGAATGATAGCGATCTATAGTTGATGGAAAAAAAAGAATGATAGTGATCTTAGCTCAAAACTTGGGTCCGTATTGCTTTTCCCCACATTTCATTTCAAGTGACATTGAAAGTTACTCAATTCAGTTGTTCCCGTTCCTTTCTCATCTATCCAAGTAGATTGCATTGAGCCATGGTAGAAATATAGATAAGATATTCAATGATAGTTGTTATTCCTTGATTCTTACAAATCCATTAACTTTTCTGTTCTTGTTCAATGAATTCCTAATCCTATGACCCATATATTTGCTTTATATCACGACACTAATTTTGCACCGTGAGCAATGTGGCACATGCTTTATATTGTCAACATGCTTGATTTTTTTTCAAGCATTTTCTTTTCATGCATTATTCCTTTAACTTCTGAATTTGTCTATATACCTTGATTCAGTCTCTTTTTGTACAAAGGTTGGAACTGCCAACCTAGCAGCCCCTACTGGTCCGCCCCCAAGTCATCGTAAGGGAGGTAAATCACGGTGAGCTTCAGGCCCTTTGAGACTAGTAACTAGCGCATGGAGGGATGAAACACTTTTGCGAGGGATTGACCCGTTGCCCATTTGTACAATATTCTACATGCGCTAGTCACTAGCCCCTTCCCGCAAGGGCACCTTGATTCAGCCTCTATACAATACGTCGGTGGTTCAATAATGGTTGTCCTTGATCTGAATGCCCTTCCATTGAGGCATTTCCGTTGCTCACATTGTTGCATGGAATGGTGGGCAACTCCCAATCTATGAGATTGGACTTGATGAGATCATGAAGCAATGGAGTGGAGAAGATATTTGTGAGACCGAAAGAGTTTTAGGATTAACAATGTAGCTACATTTCTGAATTCTATTTATATTGTAAATGTGTACATTTTAAAATTAATAAAATTAATTTGTATTAATATTAATATTGTATTTATGGTTGATTAGATGTTAAAAGTAAAATATTGCAATTGATATTAATTAAATTTATAATATACAAGTTAATCTCATATGGATTAAATTTGTAATAAGTTAGGTGTATAAAATTAGAAACCGAATTCAATTCGGTCTCTAAATTGATGAAAACTTCATTCTCTACATTTAAAGTCCGATTGGAAAAATCAATCTCTAATTTTAGAGACCGTTTTTCTCAATCGGTCTCTAAATTAGAGACTGATTTTTATAAGCAATCTATAAAATAGAGATTGATTTTCGCAATCAGTCTCTAATTTTAGATTAGAAATTGATTTTCGCAATTGGTCTCTAACATTAGCCACCGCAAATTTAGGAATCGAAATTTTCGATTTCTAAAATAATTTTTAATACATTTAGAGACTGATTTGCGGTCTATAAATCGATCTCTAAAATGAGATTTTCTTGTATTGACAATCTTGGCCACCAAGTTGCTGGCGATGCCAATCGAGAAGATGAAAAAGGGAGATCACTTGTTCTTGAGACAATCGGGAAGATGAAGAAGGGAGATCACCTATTACTTGCGCCAATCGAAAAGACGAAGCAATGAGATGAAGGGAGATGCATGTGCGATCGAGAAGAAGGATGATCGGGGTTAGGGGCGGGAAGTCGACGAAGGAAAGAGCGGGGAGAGAAAGGGATGTGATCAAGAAGATGAGTGATCGGGGTTTAGGGAGGGTAAGACAGTTTTAAAGATGGCGGGATGAGGATTGTAAAATACCAGAAAAAAAAAGTATGGTTAGGAGTTAATTACATCTAACCTAGCTTAAGGAATTTTATCAGTTTAATTAAACTTAGATTTAATTAAATTTAGGGTTAATGGTTTATTGGGTTTAAAGCCCAACCCGTTAAAAGAAAAACCACCCGACCCGTTAACCCATTAAAAGCTTCCTCCCGTTGCGCGATAAATCGCCACGCCAAACTCTGCCGCCTACTGCCTTTCCCAGTCGCAATCTTTATCCCCTTTTTGGATGCTCCGCGACCACAGCGTCGATCACCTTCCCCGCCGCGATCTCTCCGATCTCCCCATCCTAGCTTGTCGACTTCGCTGCGAGCGGCGGTCAGCGTCCCCGATAGCCCCAGAGCGGCGGCCAGCGCCCGCGACAGCCCCATAGCGGCGGCCGGCGTCCACGACAACCCCACAGACGAGTTGGAACGGCAAGCAGGGGCGACGACTGTCTCTGCCTTCTCCGAGAACTACGGTCGGCGAGCCTCTTTCTCTCGCCTCTTCTTCTTTTCTGCAAGTGGCAGCGAGAGGAACAACCCCCAACCTACTCCACAGACAAGCCGACGGCGATCAGTGCGTCGGTGAACAGGGCACTGAGTTCGTCGGTGAACAGGGGGATCGTCGTCGGAATTGGGTAGGTCAAAGCCATCCTTCATCACTGATCTGTTTTCGTGAAAGTTCTGAGGGGTGGTGGTCGTTTCTTCATTAGGTTGGATTTGGGAAAGAGGTGGGTCGGCAAACAAGGGAGTGTTGCTGACGGGATTCAACACCAGGTAAGCAAGATCGATTCTTGTTGTATGTGAATTCCTTGTTGGTAGAAATTGCTTGAGGTGTTATCTATTGGATGTTGTCGCTGTAGGATTAGTTTGATTGTCGGGCTTAGGGCAGCGGTGGTTTTTGGCGTGACGAGTGGTTGGGGACAAAAAAACATTGCTGCTGGATTCAAGTACAGGTATAGCTGTTGATCGTCCCTTTTTCAATTGTCGTTGCGTAAATTGGTGTCTGCCTAGAGTATTAAACAGTGGGAAGGCAGTTGTATGGTTGTAAAGAATGTAAACTAAGTTTGGGAGGGTTGTCGGTCGATGGATTGAGCCGGCTATGTTTAAATCCTTAATTGAAATGGCTGTAAACGATTATAGGTTAGCATACTTGTTAACCAGGAATGATGGAGGTAATTATAGAATTAATTGTAGTACGGGACAACTATGATTTAAGGGTTTATAAATTAGATTTATAACTGATTCTGTTGATGATACTATAAAATCGGGTGGGGGTAAAAAGGTTAAATCTTTATGAGATTAACTTTGTTAAGTCGAATATAGAATTGGATGAGGGAGTTAGCACTTTTGCTAATTGAAACCGATGGATTTAAAATAAATGGTCAAGTCTGGCTAATTGGGGTTTCTAAATCGTATTCGATAAGGGATACAGATATGTGGATAACGTAGTAGCTAATTTATATTGTTTGTTGTATGCTTTCACTGAATGATAATTGATGATACTTGCAGGACGTGGATACGAGACGGGTCCGTGGCCGTGAGGACTCTATTACCACGAGCATTGACAATAGGTAGGTAATTTCCTACCGGTCGGGTATATGTAATGACTTTCAGATTTAGACATAGATATGAGCATGCTAGGTGTTCATATTATCTTGATCCTGCTCTGTTTATCGTTTGCTTGAACTTATCGTTGATATATATGTGTCCTCGATTATTGATATCACATATTCCCTATTATGATCTAGGAGTTACATATGTGATGTAAGTAGGTCTAACTGTTTAGTAGGGTGTAGATGTTAGAGTACGGACGATGACCTAAATTGTAAATTTGGCAAAAAAGGTCCTCCGTGGATAAGTAAGGCCTTAAATGTAGGACTTACTCCATACCTGTATGTTGCACATTTATTCACCAACCACGGGTTGTGTGAATGGTCAGGTGAGTCATGGACAGTGTGTCGCTACGGACCGATGGTCTTAGCTTGTCATGATCAGATGAGTATGACTCTCTACAGGATAGAGAGTGTACTGATCAATTTAGGTGTGACTCTTTGTTGAACAGAGAGTCTATGGTAGATGTTTGTATGTGAGACAGTACCCTCATGTCATTGCATGCATACTAACGACATCGTCTCCCCTTGGGGTTGAGAGAGAGTCGTCAGTCATCCTGCCTCCCAGTGTAAAATACCACAAAAAAAAATAAATTAAATTATATAATGCTTGTTAATTAGGAAAATACCATAAGGATTTTTCCTAGAATTTTAGAAATTTTCCTGGACTTAAATGGAAATTTCTATAGCTATTACGGGGGAAAGATTTAATAGGCTTCGGGAAAGCCTGTTTGGGTCATCTGGGTATGAGGGCTTAATAAGGTTTAATTGACTTATGTTTAATTGTAAAAACTCTAAGGTCAATGGATTGATCAGTGTCGGATCCAATTATTTTTCCCTAAACCTGACCCGGAATTTTCTTACCCGATCCGCTTCCTTCTCATTAACGCCCAACCCTTACTATTTCCGTTCTCCCGTTTCTCACTGCGACTTTTATTTCCGGCCGCTGACTTCTCACCAACCCGACTTCCCACGCGATCTCTCTTCTTCGCGCCTCCGCCGCTCGGTCTTCCCCCTCGCGGCAAAGTAGCGATCGCTGATGACCGGCCGACGAGCGGGAGCAGAGAGTGAGCAAGTGGCAGGGGAAGCTTGAATCGGCGACGCCCGACGGTGTGCTGTCGATCTAGGATCTCTGCCGGAGCAGATGGTGGTCTAGATGGTTGGTTGACGCGATAGCAAGCTGGTGTGCGGCTGCCGGTTCCAGCGTGAGCTAGGGTAGTGCGTCGGGGGCGTTGATTTCGCCGGTGAGAAGAGCCGTCGGTTGGGGTTCTTACTGTCGATCAACACCGGAGTTAGGGCACCGGAGATCTTAGCAGGCGAATAGGGAAGGTGAGCTTGGATCTCTCCATCAGTAGGTTTCTTTTCCCCATCTACGATGAGTTGCATCTCCGACCAATTTCATTCGTTAACTGGATATTGAATTGGGCAGGTGTTGAGTTCGCCGGTGAATAGGGGATTGCCGCCGGAATTGGGTTGGATTTGGGCAGGAGGTGGGTCGGCAAACAGGGGATAGTGAAAGGTTGGCTGCCGGTTGTTAGGGACTTGGCTGCCAACGGGGTTCAACATCTGGTAAGGAAGAGAAACTTTCTTTGTTTGTTCTATGAATTTCTTACGATAAAGATGACATGTGGTGATGGTTGTATGGTGGGCAATGGTTTTCGGTGAACAGGCGTAGCAGGAATAATTGTCGGTTCCGTGGAGTTGCTGTCGGTGAGGATTTAATTGACGATGGAGCTTCAATGGTTGGTAAGCACAATCTGTAAAATACCGGAGAAAAAAAAATAAATAAAATATTCTTCGTTAATTGATAAATGATCTTGTGGAATTTTTCAGGAATTTTTAGAAATTTTTCTGGACTTAAACGGAGATTTTTGAGACAATTTGCGGAGAGAGATTTAACAGTCTTATAGGGGGTTTAATCGGAATTGGGTTTACATCTTATAGGGTTATTGGATCCAACCCGGTAAATAGACCCAACCCGACCTGTTTTACCCTTCTTAACGCCAAAGCTCCCAACTTTTCCCTCACCGCACGCAGCACTCCATCCTCGCGGGCGTTTCTCACCGTCCGACCGTTCCTCGTTTTCCCTTCGTCCTCTATCATTCAGCGAAGCCTATCCATCTTCCACCGCACCTCAATTTCTCCCTCGAGCGGCGGTGGAGCGACTCGTCAATCGCTAGGCCATTGACCACTGGCAGCATCGCGACTGTTGATTCGTCGACCGTCGACTCGCCTCCACGCCACTCGTTGTGCCGCTGCCGCTGCCACCGCAAGTTGCTGTCGCCGCCGGTGCCGATCCAGTCTGATCTCCGCCCGATCTGCCGTCGATCCTTCTTCCCCGATCCCGACAGCGCCAGATCTTGCCCTTCTGCTCCGACGAGCCGCCACCACGAGCTACCTCCTTCCCGAGCTCGCGCTCGTCGCCCCCATCCGTAGCCAGTCTCTGCGTTCTACCACGCCGATGCCTCAGCCGGTGAAGTCGACACCTGGTTCTATTCAGGAGCTGCGTTTACTGCCGGAGTTAGGTGAGTGATGCGGTCATTCATCTCCGAACGCAGTCTTCCTCATCACACCTGATTTATGTGGTTATAGGCTAACTAGATTTCCGGTGAACAGACTGATTTGGGGGGAGTATCACCGGCGTAGTTTCTAATTGCTGTGAATCAGGTGGTGGAGCAAGCTAGATGGGGGCTATGTCGGAGTTACTATGTGGCTGTGAACAGGGGAGAGGAGACGGTGGCTGCCGGTTCTATGGATGGCTGTCATTGGGGTCTTCTAAGGCTGTGGTGATCAAGATCTCTGTGATTCTATGAGACGGGGATCAAAATTTGGGGTAAGTCCCATATTAATCTAAAGTTTCAGTCAGATTTTTAAGTTTCCACCGTGAATTGGTTGTGACGAGGAATAGTGGCTTCATTTCAGTGATTTGAGGGCTGCAATATGAGAATTGGACAGTGGAATTAACTATGAGTGTGGTGACCGCTGTGAAAGAGCTATGAAGGCTGCTCTTGGCAAGGAAAAAGGGGGTGGATTGGAGCTGTGAATCGACCATTGGGTTGGTTGTGAGAGGAAAGGTTGTATATGTTGATTAAGTTAACTGATTTCTATAGGATGAGCAGATTTAATTATTAGAGTGGTGATCAATTGTTGGTGAACAGATCGGGTTATGAGGTTGCTTCCAATTGGGCTATTTGAACTTTAATCCGATACCTTGATGTAGATCAAGAAGCTGAGGGTGATTTCAACAATTGAAAGGTAACCTTTAATTTGGTACTGTTATGAAGTAGGATGTCTTACCTTTATAGTGGATGCTAGAGTCGACTCATGATTGATATGGTGAATTTAATTTAATTAAGGTTGGAGAATATTGAATTAGTTAGATATAATGATCGATGTAGGATTCGATTCAATCATTCGATGTAAAATATAACTTAGTTATGTTCTGTGTTCTTTTGCAGGACCTTGATTGGTGAGAGAGATTTATACGCGTGGATAGCTAGCATGAGCTATTTAACAGGTGGGTAATTTCCTACCTGGTCCGGGTAGTTGTATTTCATTCAGATTTAGTCATTTATATGAGCATGTTAGGTGTTCATATCACTTTGACCCTGTTCTTTTTATCGTATGCTTGATCCTTTATTCGTTGGCTATTAACTCCTTGTTGCAATCATGTTTATGTTACCATGATTAGGAGTTATACATATAGATGATGTAAATAACTTAGAATTTGATTAAGTTAAATACAAGTAGTAAAGTCCGGATGACAACCTGATTGTAAATTGGGCAAAAAGGTCATCCGTAGGTAGATGATGTCTTAAACCTAGAGTTAATTCTAGTACCCCTTAGATTGCATGTTTCTACCAACCATGCATTATGTAAATGGTGGGTGAATGATACTTAGGGTATTGCTACGGACCGGTGGTCCTAGCTTGTTATAATCAGATGAGTACGACTCTCTACAGGATAGAGAGTGCGTCGAGTAGATTGGTATGACTCTCTACAGGATAGAGAGTATTATGATCGATTGTCACGACTCTCTACGAGGATAGAGTCGTCGAGTAGATTGGTATGACTCTCACAGAGGATAGAGAGTCTATGGTGGATGTCTGTATGTGAGACATTGCATTCATGCATTTACATGCCAGACGAGGTCTCCCTTGTGGTTGAGAGGGTCGCCATCATCTCGCTTCCACGGTTACTACTCATAGGAGGAATGCTTAGGTGTGAAAGCGAGCATTGTGGTGCTGCACTCTACCACTATAGACGGTGGTAGTTGGATTTGCATGCCGTAGTCCTGCGTGTGTGGTACTCGACCACTCATGGGTAGTGACTGTCGGAGTGACCAACAGCAGGGACCCCCATCGTGTAGCTTGCTCTTTACGCTTATATGCTACTCGATCATACTGCCCACTCGACCACTCGAGAGTAGTGGTTGGTGTTGAGTTGGGACAGTTGTCATGCTCGAGCCACCGAGGCCACACTGGGGTCGTGGTAGCTTTAGGGTGAGCCGACATGACCATGCATGCTGCATAGCCGTATCTGATGGCGCTTTGCATATTACCATATATATATATACATATATGCATGTATATATATATATATATATATATGGATGGTTGAGATTAATATATATATGGATACAGTCTATATATATATGATTATTGTGATGTTGCATTTGTTTGTACTATGCTTGCTGCATTTGGGTGGATATCATATTCATGTATGTTTCTTGCATATGTTATACAGTTGTGTCAGATATTGATATGTGTTGGATAGTATAACACCCCCCCCTAGTCTTTCCACTCTCTACCAGGGGAGATGTCACTACTTTACTATTGTCTTTATTTTTAATTCATGCAATATACTAATGCAATATGCTAACAACTAAAATAATCATAAGGACCTTTACATCACTTAAACAATATCAAACATGACATAAAAAACTAAAAATCTGATTTAAACATCTGCACTTAGGATCTTTTACTTCCACTGTTCCGTCGCCACACACACCCAGCACTTCATCCGCCATGCCACCTTACTGAATCTTTTCTTTACCTTTATCTACAGTATAAGGAAATGCAAACTATAAGCAATAATGCTTAGTAAGTACTTTCTATGCTCACAAAAATATGCACTGTATGAAATCATGCAACTAGTTCTCTTGCCCTGGATACATTGATACACATGCAAACATAACTGGAAATCATAACTCTGATTATTTGTCTCTTATATAAATCATGCTCTTAAGTATTTTAAAACTTGTAAACAGTGTATCTGAACTGGAATGATTAACTTTGAAAACTTTTACTTATACTTATACTGATACTTTAAAATAATAATCATCCTGGATATGGGCAGATAGTACCAATCGTGCATTCCTAATAGGCGGGTGACCAACCACCGAACCTACTAGGTAATCAAATCAGGGCCTCGGCATAAATCGATGCTTGACATGCCCTGTCAAAAAGTAAAATACTTCCTTTATACTTATATTCTTATACATACTGAAGGAAATGCTCTTAATCCCCTAAATCACGAATGAGGAGCACCACATTATGCTCTTGACCCCCAAAATTGAAATGGGGAGCATACTGAAGATCGTTGTGCTCTTAATCCCCAAGTCGAACGGGGAGCATCTTTAAATTTTCTTTATAAAGGAAATATTTTTACATCTTACTCCATATCATGCATATGATTGTAAGCTACAACTCATCTACAACATGCATGATCATGAATCACATTCTTATCATGGATCTAAACATGATGCTGAATTATCCATAATATAACGGTAAAATCACGTAACTGAAAACACCATGCATAACTGAAAATAACATGCACATAAAAACATATCAATAATATACGATAACTACTTATACTGCAGGTGAGCAATACTTACCTTCAATTGCTTTAACTTATATTTGTAAAACCTAATGAGATGCAACCTTCTATCCCGCCTAGCCCCTCTAAGGTCTCTTGAATCCCACCTTTCCTTGGATTCGGAGAAGACAACCCTAGGAGAAAATTCTCCTTGATGTGTGGTTCGGCGGTGGAGGGACCAAGAGAGAGTAGAGAGGTGTCCTCTAGGGTATTAGGGAGGTTAAATTTATAACCGTCAAGGCTTAACCTATTCCCTTATAAATTTCCTTAAATCTCTCTTTAACAGAATTAATTCCTTCTTCAATTAAATTCGTGACTTCTCCCTATTCATATAAAATTTTTATTGGATTTTTGATGACTCACCCCTTTTTGAAAAATTTCCTATTGAATTAATCCACGAGGAAGAAATTATGGAGGCTCTTTCTTTCTTTTTTTTTCTTTGATTCGGCGGCGGTTTAAAGGAGAGGAGAGAGAGATTCTATAATAAAATAATCTATATATATATATATATATATATATATATATATATATATATATATATAAATTAGAGTTTTCTTCATTTAATTACCCCTTTAAATAATTAGTCAAATTAACCAATCTTTCCTTTTTTTTCGCCTATAGATATATTTTGTTATATCCTATCCATTGGTAATCTTATGACTTAGTAGTGGGAAGTCTATTCTCCCAAACCAACGGTTCATGGTTCAAGCCTCGACTAACGAACCAATTATTTCTATTTATTATTATTATTATTATTATTATTATTCTATTCCTATTTTTATTATTCTTATTCTTATTCTTATTTCTATTTTCCTCTAATAAAAATAGGAATTAAAATTTGGGATGTTACAGATAGACCATAGATACCTTGACATGTAGCTAGAGTATATTTTGAGTTGATCTACTATTCCTGTTATATATATATATATATGTTGGATATATGTTCAGGTTGGATCAGAGTAGCGTAGCAGACTTCAGGTATGTCTGCATTTTATGTTGTTCATTCAGTTAGACGGTATATGCTTGTATTTATATACTATGCTGATATACCTGTTGTACATCTAGATTATGTTGTCGAAATACATGTGATATTACATATATACATGTTTTCTATTACCTGCTGAGTTTTACTCACCACCCCCGCGGACCCTGGGTTTTCTGTCGCCCAGGTAACAGGTAGCCGACTTCGTGATGGACTTGGAGCACCGCTGGCTGGCATCATCTCATCTCAACTCCGAGAGTCTGGATTTTTGGTGTTATCATTTGTATTCCATTATGGATTTGTGTTATGTGATGTACGCACATGTTGGTGCGGGTTTTGACGAGGCTTCTTTATGTTCTGGTGTTAGTCATACCGGTATGCACTCTGTGGGATTGTATTATTGTCGTGTTGTTTCCGCTGTGTCTTGTGTAGTTTTTATTTTTATACATATATATTGTTGTTATTGTGGGCCTACGGGTCTTGTATTAACCCGAAATGTTGCCACGCATGAGGAGGTGCCGTCTTTGATTTTGGTTCGGCATGCTCTCAGCGTGACAACTTTAGTGTATCGAGCCCAAGGTTCTGCGATGCCATATTATGTTGTTTTTGAGTCGAGTCTTGGATTCTGAGTCGATTTATTCGGTTTGGTTTTTGAGATGAGATGGGATACTGAGCTCCAAGCAGCACGAGGTAAGAATTCCTGAAAAAAAAAACTTATGGTTTAGTAGATATTTATCTAAACTTGATCAGTAGGTGTATACAATAGAGTTATGACACCTGTGTAGACTTGTAGTAGGGGTCGTCCACCGAGGCGACCAACCGGAGTGACCTTTAGGGTTTATACTCCCGGTTATGTTGGTTATGCATTTAGATGCTTATACTAGGTAATAACCTGTAGTATGTTGGTTATTGTTCGGAACCATGGTATGAGTTGACCATGGGCGACGACTGTGAGTCTCTGTGAGTCTTGAACCCGTGTCAAAAGGTGATTTACCTTTGAGAGCAGCGTCTGACCGAGAAAAACATGGGTCAAGTCATCACATTTCGGTTGAAATCGTAGATTTGACCTTAGAGATTTTCATTAGCAGTACTAGTCGGATCATTACATGGGTAATGAGCAGGACTTGTAGACTATTTGTGATGCAGATAGCGGAAGGCTAGGTTATGGTGTTTCATAGGGATTTTATCCCTGAGTTGTTAGTACTGAGTTGTATAACTTTGAGAGTACTTTTGAGTACTTAACTCATGTTATACCGAGAAAGAAGAATTGGTTGCATACCATTATCGGGATCAAGCCGGTATTTGGTGTTAAATGCAGAAAATGACATTCGGGAAATAAAACATCACTTGATCATGGTTTAGTGATGTTGAAAGAGAGTATTTCCCCGTGTCACTTTTAGTGACGCATTGTAAGGAATTCTTGAGCTTCAAGAAAGGGTGATCGGTTAGTAACAGTGTACTGCGCAGAGTCGTGAGACTTGCAGAGGTTACGACCACCTAATAGCTCAAGAAGATGAATGGATATTTTAAGTCACCTACGATTGTTGGCTTATAGTTGGATTAGGATGTCGGGATCTTCTATCAGATCCTACCGAAAGACGTTGGATTGAGACGGGAGTTTAAAAATGACTCTGTACAAGAGTTTAAGAGTTGGAGACCGTGAGCAATATTGCGGTCAACTTATTGAGTCGAAGCCTCCGACTATTGGATAGAAGGAGGAAGATCGGAGTTATAGGCTTTGAGCTATTTTCCGATTATAGAAGACCAATCGCAGATCATCAGAAGGTTCTTGTGGATATCAGCAAAATCAGAACAAAGACTCCGAAGGGATTGTGTGCGTGTAGTGCAGATCACGAAGACACGTGAAGCCAGAATATCTATTGGAGCAGTTCAGCTGTTGCTATTTATGAGCAACCAGTACAGTGGAGGTGTACCTTGAAGATTCAGTTGAAGACTACCAATGGCGTTCCAGGAGGATGATGCACCGTCTCGGCGGCGAGATCAACACAGAAGATTGGGTTATCTCAACAGCAACAACCTACTACCTCAGACGTGGTCGAAGTTCCTTGATACTACCCTTCAGCAAAGATCAGCACAGAAGCAGCATCCGCAGAAGACATCGTAGAAGATTCATGCAGACAACAACAACAGTTACCTCCAGACGTGTTTGCTTAGTATAGAAGAGAGAGTATACGACAAAGGTCGTATCTATTCGATATCCTACAATTGCAGCTGGTAGGATTTAGTGACGGGATCGGATGATCTAGGAAAAATCCTCGGATCATTCATCGCAGAAATGCGATCGAATTTTTGCGGACTGTTGGATCTGATCTTATTCTCTTTGGAGAAAGGCCGAGACCTGCATGGAGCCTTTAGGATCGGATCAACAGATATTTCATCGTCCAGGGTATTACTCTAGTTTTACCTTCTGGGTTAATATGTTGAGAGATGCTTGTGGTTACAGGTATCTGTATCTAGAACATTTTCAGTTGGATTAGAAGGGTCCTTTACATCGACTTGTGGGTCGGTGGTATCTCTACCATCAGGTGAGATGAGGATCAACAATTAAGAAGTCAAGGGATGCCCTTAGACTCTGATAGTCATACTTTTACTGTGGACATATCCTTACGGATGGTCAAATTGTCGGAAGTATGGTACGATATGCTCTCGGAGGTGCGTATAATCTGAGAGTATTCGAATGTAATTTCGGATGAACTCCAAGACTTGCCGTTGCTTAGGCAAGTTGAGTAGGCGTTCGAAATGATTGCAAAAATAGTCCGGTATCGAAGATCCTATACCGGGGGATAATTTAACTGGTATCAGTGTTGTTAAACACTATGGAAATTGGAAGAACGTAAGTTGTGATTATAGGAGATGTTGGAGGATATTTATCTATCGATGTTCCTCCTTGAGAAGATCGAACTCTTTGTTGAAAGAGAGATGGACCTTTGAAGGTATGCATCGATTATCGATGATGGAATCGATAGTTATTGTGATAAATATCTTTGTTGTGGATAGATGATCTATTTAGATCAGCCAAAGGCACCTGTGTATACTCTAAGGTTGGTTTACGACTGGAGTACTGATATTGTAGTGACATGATGTCATACGATTATCATTATTGATGTAATGATTAATATATATCATCACTTAGAGTAAAGGGATGCGGTGTGTAGATCGTCAATTTCATACTTGGTATGAATTTTTATGAGTTTTGATAAAGTTGTTAGACTAATTAACGATTTAGTCACCACTGGATTTGAGAATCGTGTATCTTGGACAAGATTGGATCAGTTGGTATTTGTTGGAGTTGCGTAACCTAGCCACTGTTGATTGTGGTAGTTGGAGTTGCGCACTCGACCACCGTAGATGGTGGTTTTCCTTGTATGTTTTGGTTAGTACTGTAGATGTGGATAGAATGTTTGGCATTACTATACCACAGACTTGTTTGACAAAGGTGATGATGGAAATCATTTAGTCAGAAGCTGGTGAAACCAGTTTACAGGACCTAGATGGCGGTTAACTTTTACGCAAGTATTAGTTAATCCTTCTGGAATAGATAAAAGGATGATGTACGCAGATGCGTCGTTTCAGGGATCGGAGCGAATCCGATACAGTTGCATGAGACGTATCTTATGCTTACGACAGTTAAGAAACTACGAGATAGTCTGTCATATACATGACGTGACTTTAGTAGTTATTATCTGGATTTGTAGTTGTATGGAGCAGAAGTGCTCATTGAATTTAACAAGCTACTGGGTAGCTACAATAGAGTTCTTTGGAGCGTGAATACTGCAATTGCAAAAAGGAGATTGATTACTATAGTCTTCCATGCACTGAGTGTACTGGTGTGGAGTCTTGGATGATTGATGGATTTCTCTTTTGAGAAAATAACTCCCCGTCTCTGATAAGGATAGTGGGTTCCGGAGTTGCAGTGTTTAAGAAAGAGTTGCTACAGAAAGCACATCATTCGAGATGGGCTATATACCTTGGTGGTACTCAGATGTACCAAGAGTTGAACGTTTATACTGGTGGAATGGTATAAAGAGAGTTATAGCAGATTTTGCTGCTCGATGTTTAGTATGCCAGTAGGTGAAGGCTGAACATCAGAAACTCACTGGATTGCTCTAGAAAATTTCGTTCGGATTGAAAGTGGGAGCATATCACGATTGATTGCGTTCTGATTGTCTAGAACCCGTAAGGGCGTGATGCGATTTGAGTGATTGTGGATCGGTGACCAAATCAGCTCACTTCTTTCCTATTCGTATTAAATCGTTGGACCGTCGATAGTTGAAGTTGAGGAATTATCGATTGCATGGGTACTTTTGAGTATTATATCGATAGAGATTCGCGATTTACCTCGCGATTTTGATAGAGTCGCACGGACTATGGGCGAGCTTCGGCTTAGTGCAACATTTCATCCATGGACTAATGGGGTCGAGGCATGACATTCAAACGTTGGAGAATCTATTCGGATCTTGTGTCGTGGATTATGGAGGGGGAGCTTATCTGCTTTACCTCCACTTGCTGCTCACAACGTATTTCTTGTTTTTATATCGAGAAATACATGTCACATGTTGATGTGATCATGTAGGTTCCGATTCTACCTCGACTCACCAAATCGACTTACGAGGTGATGGATGGATCCCGGGTCGCAAGGAGCCATGACTCGAACAAGACATCTCATTGACATCCTATTTGTTTTGAAGAAATTTCTAAGTCAGTTCTCTATTTAAAGTCAAATTGGGGAACAAATTTTTATAAGATGTGGATAATGTAAAATACCGGAGAAAAAAAATAAATAAAATAAAATTCTTCGATTCTTTGATAAATGATCTTGATATTTTTGAATTTTTAGAAATTTTTTTAAAGAATTTGAGAAATTTTATTTGAGAGATTTAATATTTTTATAGGGGTTTAATCGGAATTGGGTTTACATCTTATAGGGTTATTGGATCCAACCGAGAAATAACCCGACTGCTTTACCCTTCTTAACGCCAAAGCTCCCAACTTTTCCCTCACCGACGCGACTCCATCCTCGCGTCTCACCGTCCAAGCCGTTCTCGTTTTCTCCTCTATCATTCATTCATCCATCTTCCACCGCACCTCAATTTCTCCCTCGAGCGGCGGTGGAGCGACTCGTCAATCGCTAGGCCATTGACCACCGGCGATCGCGATCGCTGATTCGCCTGGCCGACCGCGCCCACGCCACTCGTTGCCGGTTGCCGCCACGCCACCGAGTCTTGCCGTCGCGGAGTATGCCGCGAGAATCAAACGACGGCATCTCCCCGACATGGCAACATCTCAGTTAATAGAGGCCCTACAACAACAACATCATAAATAGATCATATAAATATATCAAACACACAATGGCATAAACATACCCACAACAAAATCTACACATCGGTGTACACCTCAAGACCACAATATTAAAACTACATCGAATCAAAGTAAAGTCCACATAAAGACAAGTCCATACATAGAACAAAATCCATAACACAAATACAAATCATAAATCCGAGACTCCTTGTGGAGATGGGATATCATGCGCCCAAGTCACAAGATCTCTACCTCACGCGAAAAAACCCGGTCCGTGGGAGTGAGTAAAACTCAGGAGGTGATAGATAAACATGTATATTAATATCACATGTATTTCGACAAGAAATCTACATGTATCAGCATGATAATATATCCATGTATATACCATCTAACCAAAAGTCAATATGAGACATGCAGGCTCAACGTTCGCTACATTTATCCAACTGAGCACATATACACAATATGGTATAAAGAACTAACTCATACTACATCCTCGCTATGGGTCAAGGGTAACACAGTTGAATAACTAACTAATATAAAAGTGATGGCCTACTACCATACGAATGTGATAACATGTATGAATATGTGCAAACAAATGCAACATAGTACATACAATGCAAGATCACAATAAGCACATCTATATATAGACTACAACTATATATTATGCTAATCACAATCATCCATATATATAGATACATGCATATATGTATATATATGGTAATATAATAATGCCATAAGTCGGAATGCAAATGCATGGTCATGTCGGCTCACCCTAAAGCTACCACGACTGTGGCCATGCCTCTCGAGCTTGACAACACAACTCAACACCAACCACTACTCGAGTGGCCGATCATGAATCGAGTATATAAGCGTAAAGAGCAAGCTTACGATGGGGTCCTGTTGCCTAGAATCCGGCCATGAGTGGTCGAGTGCCACACACGCAGACTAAATCACGCGAAATCCAACTATCACCGTCAGTGATAGAGTGCGGCACTACTAATGCTCTGCTCACACTGCTACTCCCTATGAGTAAATGGAGTGAGGATATTAGCGACACTCTCACCACAAGGGAGACATCGCCGCCCCGCGTGCATGCAAATGACATGAATGTAAGGTCTCATAGACATCCACCACATAGACTCTCTACAGAGGGTCATGCTAATCTGATCAACGACTCTATCCCGAGAGTCATTACTGATCGATCATACTAGGACCACTCGTGGACACCCTAAAATACCTTCAACCATTATTGCATAATGCATGGTAGAGAAACATGCAATCTAAGGGGTACTAGAATTAACTCTCTAGGTCATCTACCTACTGAACGACCTTTTGAATTTACAATCAGTCAGTCATCTCTGTATTACTACTTATTTTAACATTAAACAAATTCTAAGTTATTTACATCATCTATGTGTATAACTCCTAATCATGGTAACATAACATGATAGAAGGAGTTAAAAGCCAATCTGGAGCAAAGTATCAAGCATAAGATGAATAGAACAAGATCAAGGTAACATGATCATTTAAGATGATCATGCATCTAAATCTGTATGCATTACTACCGACCGGGTAGGAATCACCCACCTCTCAGTAAATGTTCAAGTTGAAATCCTCATTGCGGACCGCTCTCGTATCCACGTCCCCGCAATTAGCATCAATTACATTTTAGTACAAACAAATACAAAATACATAGATAAATTCACTACTACATCGTTCTTATATTCGCATCCTTCGAATGTGAATTAAAAGTCCCAATCAACCATGGTCGATTCACTATAACCAACCATCAATATATATATAATTGGTACGATTAACATCATAATCACAACAACCCAATCTTGAATAAAAATCAAGAACAAACTATCTATCATTTGAACTATGGAAACTAATCATGACATCAAATTCCTCCCATTTACATTATAACTACAGAACACACCACCTACCATTTACACTTCAAGCCAACTAATCAAACAAAAATTGGAGAAAAGAGCAATTTGAGATATACCCTCTGATTTCACCTCTCCTTCCTATCTCGCTTCGGAATCAGTATGCAAATATACAACACGGAACACATTCACAGCGATCCTTCCGAGATCGAGAAAACAAAGGAACTGACCACCTTGCCTGTAATTCCCCCTCACGGAAACCAAGCCTGTTTCATCGATTCATCGTCGCCACGATCCCCACAATTTAGGTCACGGCAAATCACAAAGGGATATGTATCCCCCAAAAGAAGGAAACGATCACCTTACCTAGTTCGAAATCGAGAAGAGATCAATCGCGAGGAAAAAGGCTCGCAGATGGCTGCCTAACCAGAGAAAACCTCCACAGAGACCAAACTTTCCATCCGACCTTCACCGATTACAGGACAACGCCTGACCGCGATTTGAAGCGAACTCAGGTCGCGGGGCTGCTTATGGGTCCTCTCGAGTGAGCTCGGCAGAGGAAGGTTCGAGGCGCGAGAGAAGGCGATGAGCGAGGTCTTCGTCGAGGAAGATCCGCCGTGCAGGAATCGCCAGATCTCGGCTGCAGGTCAGTCGCGCAGGGAGAAAAAATCGAGCAGAAAGAAGATCGAAGCGAGTCGCATGAGGAGATAAGAAACCAGAAGAGATTTGCGCAAGAAAGAAACTGGATCTAACGGGAGTTTAATGGGAAGGAATTTAATTTAATGATTTAATCAATTGTCGGGTTTGAGGGTTAGTGGTTTGGGTTTAATCCTAAAATCCATTAACCCAAAAGTTCAATTAAGCCTAGGTTAATTTAACCCTAAGCTCCATTAATTAAACTGAACCCATTTAGATCTAGGTTAGGTCTAGTGTATCCCTAACTGCATCGCCAAACACACTTTTTTTTTCTTTTGGTATTTTACACTCTCCCCACTTATAAAAATTTGGTCCCAAATTTCAAATTAATCTGCAAGCATATTCAAATAACATACCTCGTAAACATGAGTATCATCGAGCTCGATAGTATCCTCCAGCCTCCCGTGTAGCCTCCTCATCCAGATAATTCCCATCCCACTTTTACAAGTCGGATGATTTTGTTCCAGAATCATTCGCCTTCACGCTACTAAGAATCCATCAGTCTCCTCATAAGTCGATTCGAGGATGGTCGGAACTTCTTTCGTAACATGGTCGATCACGATTTCCTCAATATAGATACATGGAATACGTTAGAACACCCGCAAGTGTCGGAGGTAAAGCCAACCGATAAGCTACACCCCCAATCCGCTCTAATATCTCAAATGGACCAATGTAGAAGGCTAACTTTCCTTTAGCCCAAATCCTTTCTCTTGTGGGTGGGTGACACTCGTAGGAATACATGGTCCCCGATCGAGAATTCCAAAGGCCTTCGCCTCCGTCCGCATAACTTCTCGCCGATCCCTCGTGCTAATAACCGCTTCTGACATCTACTCATCGCTGGATACTCCGAGGCCCCCGCTCCCCTTCCTCCCATAACACAGAGATGCAGGTCTCCGATAATGCCTCGAATGGAGCCATCTGGATAGAAGAGTGGTAGCTTTGTTAGGCAAATTCCACTAAAGGAATGTGATCCTCCCAATCGCCACAAATCCATGGCGCAAGATCTCAAGATCTCCGAGTCCGAATGGTACGCTCCGACTCCGCCTATCTCGCGGATGAAAGGTCAAGCCTTGATCCTCTCAAAGAATAGCGATCGGGCAACCATAGAAACTAATATCCCCGGGATGTTCGACCGTGTTCGCACAATCCCAACTCGAGAACTCGGAACTAGATCAAGAATCGCCGCTGATGATCGCCGTAACTCCACGAGACTTCCCGCCGAGATCCGCTACTACATTAGCTTTTCCTGATGATACCGATGGTGCAACATGTAATCCTTCGATATTCCATCCATCGCTCGCTCTTAGATTCACTCTTCGTGAACAGATACTTTACTTTTACGGTCTGGTAGATCTCAAAGGTAATCCCATACAAGTAGTGCCTCCATATCTTCAATGCGAAAATAATGGCGCTAACTCTAGATCGAATCGGTAATTTCTCTCGTGATCTTTTAGTTGACGGAGGCATAAGATACCACACGGCTGACTGCATCAAGATCGCACTCCAACCCTTGGATAGAAGCATCCGTGATAGAGAACCATCCCATCAACACCGTAAGGAATCACTAAGATAGGTGCGTAAACTAGCCGCCGCTAAGCTCTCGAAGCTAGTTTCACAAGCCTCCGACCAGCGAATTAACCCTTTCCGAGTCAGACGAGTGAGTGGCATGGCGATACTCGAGAATCCCTCCACGAATCTCCGATAATACTCGACCAGACCAAGGAAACTACGGACCTCCTGAACTGATTTTGGCTGCTCCCAACTGGTAATCGCCTCAATCTTCTGGGGATCTACAGAATACTCTGGACACCACATGTCCAAGAAAACCCACCGAGGATAACCGTAACGCACATTTGCTAAACTTGGCATACAATCGCTTCGTCGCAAAATTTCCAATACTATCCGCAGATGTTGTTCATGCTCTTCCTGACGAGAATAAATCAATATATCGTCGATGAACACTATTACGAACTGATCTATATACCTCAGGAATACCCGGTTCATTAAGTCCATAAATGCAGCTGGGGCATTCGTGAGACAAACGGCATCACTATAAACTCGTAATGTCCATAACGTGTGGAAAACTATTTTCCGAACATCCTCATCTCTTATCCGTCGATGATATCCCGAGCGCAGATCAATTTTAGAATACACACATGTATCCTGTCGATCGAACAAATCTTCTATCCTCGCGGGATATTTGTTCTTAATCAGGATCGCATTCATTGTCGATAGTCAATACATAACCGCAAGGATCCATCCTTCTTCTTGACAAAGAGTACCGGTGCTCCCCATGGTGAAACACTAGGTCGATGAAATCTATTATCCAAAGAACTCGCAGCTTGAACTTTAAGTTCATTCAGATTCCTTTGGCGCCATCCGATAAGGAGGTTTCGATATAGCGCGGCCCTCGAATCACCTCTATCGCAAATTCAACTTGCCTAGGAGGTGGCAAGCCCGAAGTTCATCGGGAAATACATTCGATACTCGACTACTCGCACATCGTAGAGGGGTGGTAGTCCTTCGTTCTCAACTTTGACTAGAGATAACATAACCTTGACAACCCCGAGCCAATAGCTTCGAGCTGTAGAAGTCGATATAATGGATAATCCATCGCTCTAGTACCAACAAATTCCTAAGCCGGTTGATCCGGTGGCCTAAAGTCACCACTCTTGCTCTACAATCCATCAGAGCGTGATAAGCGCCAACCACCCATACCGAGAATAATATCGAACTCTATCATTTCCAACACCGAAGGTCCACTGTAAGGATATGCTCACAAAGTCTAATGGGCAACCTTGATTTCTTGGTGGCTAGTCAAAGACCTCTCCCGATGGCAAGGATACTCGCTAACCCACAAGAACGAACCGGGATTCTTCCAACTCTACCTCGTAAATACTCTAGATACGAATGAATGGGAACTACCTATCTATCAACGTATCAACATATATAGAATAAATCAAACCATACCGCAGATGATCGATCCATCACCACTGCCTCCTCTCTAGTGATAGCAAAGACTCGCCCGTCTATATTCGCTTACCGCATCCCGAACGGTAAGTAGTGTGCCTCCACTCCTACCGGATCTCGCTCGTGGATATCGAGGCGAGTAGCCGGTCGGTATAAGGTATCCTCGAGAGCCGGCCAACGACGGCGGTGCGTATACTCGGTAATAGATCAGGAGATGCACAGGATATCGGATCGCCGCGGTATCACCGTAGGAGCGCTTCCTCAGACCGATATAAGTGGTGGAGGTACTGCCGCCTCTGTCCCATAAGATCTGATACGCGGTCTCTTTGCCGCCGTTGATTGTCTTCCTTATTAGAGCTACCAGAAACTCCAATCGTGCCTCAACGCATAGCCTCTGCTAGTATGTCCGGTTGCTTGCAATAGTAGCAAACCGGCCGCTCAAAGGACACTGAGCTCTATGACTTCCGGATCCGCATTTATAACATCCACTTCGCCTCGACTCTTCCTGTTCTTCCGAGACCTCCAGAGAACTCGATGGATGCTTCCCCTTCGCGATCTAGTCGACCCTTCGCCGCACACTCGTAGTTCCTTTTGCTCCCTTTCTTCGAGTCCCCGAGCCAACCCCTCGGTTCGCCGCTTGCCCTTAGTCATCTGCCGATATCTTTCTCCTTGGAGATTTCTGGAAGTCATCTCGATAAAGAGGGCACGGTCCCAATGCCTCCTAGGAGGTAATGCTAGATCCTCGACATCCTAGCTCGATATAAGCCGCTAGGCCTCGGGTGAACTGGTACATCCGGCTCAATCTGCTACGGATGAGAGCAAACTCGATAGTCTGTAAACTCACAGCCATACTCATAACGATCACCTTGCTTCAGCTTAGAAACTCGACGTGCGTCAGAAAAATGCCGCGAAAGTACGCCTCGAAAGCATCTCAAAGTCGGACCAAATAATCCCACGCTCCCCAAACAAAGTCTTCTGCAATTTCCACCAAGTGATAGCCTCGATCTCCGAGATGATATGTGCAAGAAGCCCACCTTCTCCACATCTGCGGCCTCATATACTCGAAGGTGTCTTCCATATTTTCCACCAAGATCGGGCAATCCATGGCCTGACTTCTAACAAGGTGAACTTCTCCTTGGTCGATCGTGCTAACACGAGTATCCGTGACTTATCATTGAGCCTGGACTCGTGGGCTCGGCGTAGTCGCTGGTGTATCCGATTCCGAGGCTCCGGATCACCAATAGGGGTGGTCGAGGCCGGGCTTGAGTAGCAAAGCTCGGGCCTCAACCAGATCTCGCCCTCCCTCCGCCGTCACTCGATGGACGGCCTCGACCACGAGTCCAACAGTGGCATAACTCGATAGATTCACCTGCTTGAACAAGTCTAGATAAGCATCTAACTAAAATATAGATTATCGTAGAATACTTACCGTGTTGCGGAGCTTATGCCGATGTCAATCCCATCTCACAAAAACCAAAACGAAAATATATATCGACTCGAGAATCCAAGACTGACTAAAACAATATTGTATGGCATCGCAACCTCGGGCTCGATACAATAAAGTTGTCACGCCGAGTATGCCGTGCGTAAAATCAAACGGACGGCATCTCCTCAGCAGTGTAACATCTCGGTTAATACAAGGCCCGTAGGCCCACAACAACAACATCATAAGCAGATATAAATATATCAAACACACAATGAAACATAAACACATACCCACAACAAAATCTACTAAAACATACGGTGTACACCCTCGACAAGACCACAATATTAAAAACCGTACATATAAAACATCGAATCAAAGTAAAGTCCACAACATAAAGACAAGTCCATACATAGAACAAAATCCATAACACAAATACAAATCATAAATCCTCGGGAGACTCAAAAGGTGGAGATGGGATGGATCGCCGGCGCAGCTCCAAGTCGTCACGAAGATCTACTACACATTACTGGCTGTAAAAACCCAGTGGTCCGTGGGAGTGAGTAAAACTCGCAGTGATAGATAAACATGTATATTAATATCACATGTATTTCGACAAGAAATCTACAGTATCACTAGCATGATAATATATCCATGTATATACCATCTAACCAAAAAGTCAATATGAATCAGATATACTCAACGTCGCTACGCTACATTTATCCAACCTGAGCACATATACACAACATATGGTATAAAGAATAGAACTAACTCATACTACATCCTACTATGGGTCAAGGGTAACACAGTGAATAACTAACCAATATAAAAGTGATGGCCTACTACCATACAGAAGAATGTGATAACATGTATGAATATGTGCAAACAAATGCAACAAACATAGTACATACAAATGCAACATCACAATAAGCACATCTATATATAGACTACAGCTATATACGTATGCTAATCACAATCATCCATATATATATATACATGCATATATGTATATATGGTAATATGCAAAATGTCCATAAGTCGAATGCAAAGATGCATGGTCATGTCGGCTCACCCTAAAGCTACCACGACCCAGGTGCAGGCCTCGGTGGCTCGAGCATGACAACTGTCCCCAACTCAACACCAACCACTACTCTCGAGTGGCCGAGTGGGCGATATGATCGAGTAGCATATAAGCGTAAAGAGCAAGCTACACGATGGGGTCCTCGCTGTTGCCAATCCGACAATACTACCATGAGTGGTCGAAAGTGCCACACACGCAGGACTACGACGCAAATCCAACTATCACCATCTCAGAGTGATAGAGTGCGGCACTACAATGCTCGCCACACCTGGTTACTCTCCCATGAGTAAATGGAGGCAGATGATTGGCGACACTCTCGACCACAAAGGGAGACATCGCCGCCAAATGCATGCAAATGACATGAATGTAAGGTCTCACAAATAGACATCCACCATAGACTCTCTACTCTACAGAGGGTCATGCTAAGATCAACGACTCTATCCTCAGAGAGAGTCGTACTCAATCGATCATATCATACTAGGACCACCGGTCCGTAGCGACACCCTAAAATACCATTCACCCGACCATTTGCATAATGCATGGCCTAGAGAAACATGCAATCTAAGGGTACTAGAATTAACTCTAGGTTCAAGACATCATCTACCTACGACGACCTTTTGCCAAATTTACAATCAGTTGTCATCCAGACCTTACTACTTGTTTTAACTTAAACAAATTCTAAGTTATTTACATCATCTATGTGTATAACTCCTAATCATGGTAACATAGCATGATAGCAGCAAGGAGTTAAAAGCCAACGGATAAAGTATCAAGCATAAGATGAATAGAACAAGATCAAGGTAACATGATCATTTAAGATGATCATGCATCTAAATCAGATGCATTACTACCGACCGGGTAGGAATCACCCACCGTAAATGTTCAGAGTAATGAAATCCTCACGCGTCCCGCCTCAGATCCACGCCCCGCAATTAGCATCAATTACATTTTAGTACAAGGCATTTACAAAATACATAGATAAATTCACTACTACATCGTTCTTATATTCGCATCCTTCTATCGAATGTGAATTAAAAGTCCCAATCAACCATGGTCGATTCACTATAACCAACCATCAACAGTATACCCTCAATTGGTACGATTAACATCATAATCACAACAACCCAATCTTGAATAAAAATCAAGAACAACCTCATTTATCTATCACAACTATGGAAACAATAACTAGCGACATCAAATTCCAGATCCGGCTCTAGCTCATTTACAACCCTACTCTGAACACCACCTACCATTTATAGCTCCTTCTAAGCCTACCACAACGAACAATCAAACAGTCAACGACAGAAAAAGAGCAATTTGAGATATACCTGCCCTGGATTTCACCAACAGCCCCCCTCCTTCCTATCTCGCGTTCCTCGGAGAATCCGTGCTCAAGATTACTGCCCAACACGAAGGAACACATTCACGATCCCTTCCGAGATCGAGAAAACAAAGGAGACGATCCTCACCTTCTTGTTGTAATTCCCGATCGTAGAAACCAACGAGCCTGTTCATCGATTGCGATCGTCGCTCACGATCCCTGCCCACAATTTAGGTCACGGCAAATCACAAAGGGATATGTATCCCCGTCCCAAAAGCGAGGAAGCGATCACCCTTACCTGGATTCGGCGTTGATCGAGCGAGATCAACAATCGCGAGGAAAAAGGCTCGCAGATGGCTGCCCCTAACCAGAGAAAACCTCCACGAGACCAAACGGCGACTCCCTCCGGACCTTTCACCGAGCACAGGACAACGTCGGCAGCCGGTGATTTAGCAGGGAAGAACTCCGAAGGTCACGGGGGCCTGCTCGATGGGTCCTCTCGACACAGGGGAGTGTCGGCAGAGGAAGGTTGGAGGCGCGAGAAGAAGGCAGATGAGCGAGGTCTTCATTTCGAGGGAGGAAGATCTGCTCGGGTGCGCAGGAATCGCGATCTCCTACGGCTGGGGTCGGAATGAGGAGAGAAAACAGGTCGAGCGAGAGAGAAGATCGATCAGCGATTGTCGCGGAGGAGATAAGAAACCGAAAGAAGAGATTTGGCGTCGGCTGCGAAAGAAGACGAGCGAACGGGAGTTTAATGGGAAGGAAACGACGATGGTTTTAATGATTTAACGGGTCGGGTTTGAGGGTTAGTGGTTTGGGTTTAATCCTAAAATCCATTAACCCAAAAGTTCAATTAAGCCTAGGTTAATTTAACCCTAAGCTCCATTAATTAAACCCAACCCATTTAGATCTAGGTTAGGTCTAGGTGTATCCCTAACCAGGTATCGCCAAACACACATTTTTTTTTTCTTTTGGTATTTTACAGCCGGTGCCGATCCAGTCTGATCTCCGCCCGATCTACCGTCGATCCTTCTTCCCCGATCCCGACAGCGCCAGATCTTGCCCTTCTGCTTCGACGAGCCGCCACCACGAGCTACCTCCTTCCCGAGCTCGCGCTCGTCGCCCCCATCCGTAGCCAGTCTCTGCGTTCTACCACGCCGATGCCTCAGCCGGTGAAGTCGACACCTGGTTCTATTCAGGAGCTGCGTTTACTGCCGGAGTTAGGTGAGTGATGCGGTCATTCATCTCCGAACGCAGTCTTCCTCATCACACCTGATTTATGTGGTTATAGGCTAACTAGATTTTCGGTGAACAGACTGATTTGGGGGGAGTATCACCGGCGTAGTTTCTAATTGCTGTGAATCAGGTGGTGGAGCAAGCTAGATGGGGGCTATGTCGGAGTTACTATGTGGTGAGCGAGGAGAGAGGCGGTGGTCATTCTATGGATGGATCATTGGGGTCTTCTAGTGTGGTGATCAAGATCTGTGATTCTATGAGACGGGATCAAAATTTGGGGTAAGTCCCATATTAATCTAAAGTTTGATCGATTTTTAAGTTTCCACCGTGAATTGGTTGTGAGGAATAGTGGCTTCATTTCAGTGATTTGAGGGCTGCAATATGAGAATTGGACAGTGGAATTAACTATGAGTGTGGTGACCGCTGTGAAAGAGCTATGAAGGCTGCTCTTGGCAAGGAAAAAGGGGGTGGATTGGAGCTGTGAATCGACCATTGGGTTGGTTGTGAGAGGTAAGGTTGTATATGTTGATTAAGTTAACTGATTTCTATAGGATGAGCAGATTTAATTATTAGAGTGGTGATCAATTGTTGGTGAACAGATCGGGTTATGAGGTTGCTTCCAATTGGGCTATTTGAACTTTAATCCGATACCTTGATGTAGATCAAGAAACTGAGGGTGATTTCAACAATTGAAAGGTAACCTTTAATTTGTCTTGTTATGAGTAGGATGTCTTACCTTTATAGTGGATGCTAGAGTCGACTCATGATGATATGGTGAATTTAATTTAATTAAGGTTGGAGAATATTGAATTAGTTAGATATAATGATCGATGTAGGATTCGATTCAATCATTCGATGTAAAATATAACTTAGTTATGTTCTGTGTTCTTTTGCAGGACCTTGATTGGTGAGAGAGGTTTATACGCGTGGATAGCTAGCATGAGCTATTTAACAGGTGGGTAATTTCCTACCTGGTCCGGGTAGTTGTATTTCATTCAGATTTAGTCATTTATATGAGCATGTTAGGTGTTCATATCACCTTGACCCTGTTCTTTTTATCGTATGCTTGATCCTTTATCCGTTGGCTATTAACTCCTTGTTGCAATCATGTTTATGTTACCATGATTAGGAGTTATACATATAGATGATGTAAATAACTTAGAATTTGATTAAGTTAAATACAAGTAGTAAAGTCCGGATGACAACCTGATTATAAATTGGGCAAAAAGGTCATCCGTAGGTAGATGATGTCTTAAACCTAGAGTTAATTCTAGTACCCCTTAGATTGCATGTTTCTACCAACCATGCATTATGTAAATGGTGGGTGAATGATACTTAGGGTATTGCTACGGACCGGTGGTCCTAGCTTGTTATAATCAGATGAGTACGACTCTCTACAGGATAGAGTCGAGTAGATTAGTATGACTCTCTAAGGGATAGAGTATTATGATCGATTGAGTACTGACTCTCTAGGATAGAGTGTGTCGAGTAGATTGGTATGACTCTCTGAGGATAGAGAGTCTATGGTGGATGTCTGTATGTGAGACATTGCATTCATGCATTTACATGCACGGCGACGCAGGTCTCCCTTGTGGTTGAGAGGTCGCCATCATCCTGTCTCTGATTACTCATAGGAGTAGGTGTGAGCAGCATTGAGGTGCCACTCTACCACTATAAGCGGTGGTAGTTGGATTTGCGTCAGTAGTCCTGCGTGTGTGGTACTCGACCACTCAGGTAGTATGGAGTGACCAACGCGGGGACCCCATCGTGTAGCTTGCTCTTTACGCTTATATGCTACTCGATCATATTGCCCACTTTCGGCCACTCGAGAGTGGTTGGTGTTGAGTTGGGACTTGTCATGCTCGAGCCACCGAGGCCACAAGGGGTCGTGGTAGCTTTAGGGTGAGCCGATACATGACCATGCATCTTTGCATAGTAGTATCGATGGCGCTTTGCATATTACCATATATATATACATATATGCATGTATATATATATATATATATATGGATGGTTGAGAATTAATATATATACGGATACATATATATATAAGGATTATTGTGATGTTGCATTTATTTGTACTATGCTTCTGATTTGGGGTGGACATCATATTCATGCATGTTTCTTGCATATGTTATTATACTGTGTATTTATATCGATATGTGTTGATAGACCATAGATACCTTGACGTAGCTAGAGTATATTTTGAGTTGATCTACTATTCTCGTTATATATATATATATATGTTGGATATATGTTCAAAGTTGGATCAGAGTAGCGTAGCGCACTCGTATGTCCGTGATTTTATATTGTTCATTCAGCTAGACGGTATATGCTTGTATTTATATACTATGGCCGATATACCGCTGTACATCTAGATTATGTTGTCGAAATACATGTGATATTACATATATACATGTTTTCTATTACCGAGTTTTACTCACCACCCCACGGACTCGGGTTTTCGTCGCCTGTAATGTAGCCACTTTCGTGATGGACTCGAGCACCGGCCGGGCATCATCTCATCTCAACTCCGAGAGTCCGGATTTTTGGTGTTATCATTTGTATTCCGTTATGGATTTGTGTTATGTGATGTACGCACATGTTGGTGCGGGTTTTGACGAGGCTTCTTTATGTTCTGGTGTTAGTCATACCGGTATGCACTCTGTGGGATTGTATTGTTGTCGTGTTGTTTCCGCTGTGTCTTGTGTAGTTTTTGTTTTTATACATATATATTGTTGTTATTGTGGGCCTACGGGCCTTGTATTAACCCAAAATGTTGTCACGTACAGGGGAGGTGCTGTCCGTTTGATTTTCGGTTCGGCATGCTCTCGGGGCGTGACACAATCCCCCTCCATTTCTAATTGTGTTCTGTCAGTTCAGTGCAATCTATTGGATTGAGGTTCTTAATATCGAATTACTGCTGGGTTCATCTCAACTCACAGCTACAATGGGAGTTGATTTATCCCAGTTCACCGTAGCAAATGAGCTTGAGTTGACCTTGTTCACCAACGTGATTGAGCGTTCTAGTGGGTAGCGAGTATCTCTGATTTTGTGTTCTTTGTTGGCGTGGATAACGTAGTAGCTAATCGTATTATTGTTGTATGCTTTCACTGAACGATAATTGATGATATTTACAGGACGTGGATACGAGATTGGTCCGCGGACGTGAGGACTCTATTACCACGTGCATTGACAGCAGGTAGGTAATTTCCTACTGGTCGGGTAGATGTAATGATTTTCAGATTTAGACATAGATATGAACCTTAGGTGTTCATATTACCTTCTCTGCTTTATCGTATGCTTGAACTTACCGTTGATATATATATGTGTGCTCCATTATTGATAACACATATTCCCTAGCATGATCTAGAAGTTACAGATGTGATGTAAGTAGGTCTAACTGTTTAGTAGGGTGTAGATGTTAGAGTACGGAGGTTGACCTAAATTGTAAATTTGGTAAAAAGGTCCTCTGTGGATAAGTATGACCCTAGATGTAGGACTTATTCCATACCAATATGTTGCACATTTATTCACCAACCACGGGTTGTGTGAATGGTCATGAGAGTCGTGGGATACAGGTCGCTACTTTAATCGATGGTCCTAGTTCATTCCGACATGAGTGACTCTACAAGATAGTAGAGTGCATCGATCACCGCGACTTTCACGAACAGAGTCTAGGTAGATGTTCTCAGATGTGAGACAAGACTTCATGTCATTGCATATCATCGATGACATCGCCTCCCCTTGGGGTCGAGAGAGTCGTCAATATCCCGCCTCCCAAGTTACTTCCAGAGGAGTAATCGTGTGAGGGCATAGCATTTGTTGTGCCGCACTCTACCATTATCGGAGCGGCGGGCTTGTCCTGGTGCGTGGCACTGACCGCTCATCGAGTGTCACGGAGTGGCCAGCAGGACCCCCGCTATGTAGCGAGCTCTTTACGCCATATGCTACTTCGATCATACTACCCAACCCGGCCACCGAGAGTGGTGGCGGCCGAGTCGGATAGTTCGATCATACTACCCAACCTGGCCACCGAGAGTGGTGGCTACCGAGCTCGGATAGTTGTCATGTCGCGCCACCCAGGCCACACCGGGTCGCGGTAGCGAGTAGATATATATATACTTGGTATATATATATATATATTATATATATATATATATATATATATATATATATATATATATATATATATATATATATGGATGATGGTGATTAGTATACATACGTATACGCTATATGTATACTCACTTTGATGATGCATTTGTACGCACTATGTCTCATGCATTTGTTTGACATATTCATACATGCTATCGCATATTCCTCGTATGGTAGTAGGTTGATATTTGTATACCCATCTGATATTCACAAAGGATACCCTTGACTCAAAGTTAGGATATTGTGTTAGTACTATACGTTATACCCTATGATGTGATTATATGCCCAGTTGGATCAGATAGAGTAGCCGACCGCTGTGTATGTCAAGATCGCTGATGTTCCTTTATTTAGTATATGCATGCATATCTATAGTTATGTTGATGTAAACTTGTTGTACTAGTAGATTAAATCGCTTGAATGACATGTAATATCGATACATATATTTACATGTCTTCTCCGACATCACGAGTTTTACTCACCACCTCCGACTCGGTTTTTCTCCGCCTGCAATGTAGACGACCGTGATGACTTGAGTCAGGCCGAATCGATCCATCCCATCTCCGCTTTCCGAGTCTCTCGAGGAGTTCGCTTTCTTATGGCTTGGACTTGTTTATTGTGTTTTGGATTTTGGTCCTATGTCATGGACCTTAGTTAATATTCGACTTCGCCTTTATGTTGTGGACGTTATTTCGTGTTGATGTTTTTGTACGGTTTTAGTGTGGTCTTGTCGTGGAGTACACCGTATATTATATTTTTGTTATGTATGTCAGGGTACGCGCTCTTTATTTCACCGCTATTATTTGTTATGTATATATATTGTTGTTGTTGTGGCCTACGGACCTTGTATTAACTTCGAAATGTTGCCACGCATGTGAGATGTCGTCCGCTTGATTTTCGGCTAAGATGCTCTGGCGTGACACCCGTGTTACTTCCAGAGGAGTAATCGTGTGAGGGCATAGCATTTGTTGTGCCGACTCTACCATTATTGACGATGGTTCTTTGGAGTTGCGCAATTGTAGTCTCGGTGCGTGGCACTTTCACCGCCATTAGTAGTGCGTGTCACCGAGTAGCCAGCAGAGGGACCCTGCGTGTAGCGAGCTCTTTACGCTCATATGGTACTTGATCATACTGCTCACTCGGTCACTCTATAGTAGTGGTTGGTGTGAGTTGGGACAGTTGTCATGTCGTGCCACCTAGGCCACACTGGGGTCGTGGTAGCGAGTAGGGGTGAGCAGGCATGACCATGCATGCTGCATTGCCATATCATACGGTGCTTTGCATATGGTTATATATATATACATACTTGCTTGTGTATATATATATATATATATATATATGGATTATAGTGATTAGTATACATACAGACACCGTCTATATGTATACTCACTTTGATGATGCATTTGTATGTACTATGCTTGTTGCATTTGTTTGTACATATTCATACATGCTACTGCATTCCTTGTATGGTAGTAGGCTGGTACTTGTATACCTGTTGGTTATTCACGGTGATACCCTTGGATCATATTCAAGATATTGTGTGAGTAGGTACTATTCTTTTATACCCTATGATGTGGTTATATGCCCAGGTTGGATCAGGATAGAGTAGCTGACGGTCAGGTATGTCAGCATTGTTGTTGTTCAGTTTATTTAGTGTATGCATGCATATACACCTTTTATGCTGATGTATACCCATTGTTCGAGTAGATTTAGACTGTTGAATGACATGTAATATTGATACATATATTTATATATTTTCTCTGATTATCTACTGAGTTTTACTCACCACCTCGACCACAGGTTTTTACGTCGCCAGTAGCGGTAGAAGGTCTTCGTGACTTGGAGGCTGCGTAGGCCAGATCCATCTCATCTCCATTTTCCGATGTCTCCCGAGGAGTTCATTTTGTTTTTCTCTCTTATGGCTTGGACTTGTTTATGTGTTATGGATTTTGGTCATATGTCATGGACCCTTGTTTTGTTATGGACTTTATCGTGATGTCGTTGTTTTATTTACGATTTTATTACTGTAGACTTGTCAGGTGGTGTACACCTGTATGTTTTGCTATCTATGTTGTGGGTATGTGATTTTTATTTTACCGCTGCTGTTAGTATGTTATATTATGTTGTTGTTGTGGGCCTACGGACCTTGTATTAACCCGAAATGTTGCCACGTACAGGGGAGATGTCGTCCGTTTGATTTTCGGCATGGCATACTCTCGGGGCGTGACAAGGATGGTTTGAAGAAAAACTAGTATAAATATGACTATACTTTATTATTCTTTTAATATAATTATTTACTAATTAAACTTCATTATCTATATTTAGAGACCGATTGAGAAAAACGGTCTCTAAAATTAGAGACCATTTTTTCCAATTGGTCTCTAAATTAGAGATCGATTTTCTTAATCGATCTCTAATTTTAGATTAGAGATTGATTTTCTCAATCAGTCTCTAAATTTATATTAGAGATCGATTTTCTCAATCGGTCTCAAAATTAGAGATCGATTTTCCTAATCGGTCTCTAATTTAATAGACTATTTTTTCCAATCGGTCCCTAACATTAGCCATCGCACATTTAGGGACCGAAATTTTTGATTTCTAAAATGGTTTTTAATACATTTAGAGACCGATTTTCAGTCTCTAAATCGATCTCTAAAATGGAATTTCTTGCAGTGACAATCTCGGTCACCACGTTGCCGACGACGCCAATCGGGAATATGAAGAAGGGAGATCACCTGTTCTTGCACCATCGGGAAGATGAAGAAGGGAGATCACCTGTTACTTGCACCAATTGGGAAGACAAAGCGGCAAGATGAAGGGAGATGCGAGTGCGATCGAGAAGAAGGATGATCGGGGTTAGGGGCGGGAAGACGACGAAGGGAAGAGCGGGGAGAGGAAGGGATGCGATCGAGAAGATGGGTCATTGGGGTTTAGGGAGGGTAAGACGGTTTTAAAGATGGCGAGAAGAGGACGGTTTGAAGGAACCCTAGTATAAATAAGATTAGACTTTATTATTTTTTTAATATAATTACTTACCAATTAAACTTCATTCTCTATATATCGATTGGAAAAATCGATCTCTAATTTTAGAAATCAATTTTCCCAATTGATCTCTAAATTAGAGATCGATTCTCTCAATCGGTCTTTAACATTAGCTACCACAAATTTAAGAATCAAAATTTTCGATTTCTAAAATAATTTTTAATATATTTAGAGATCGATTTTCGATCTTTAAAATGAGATTTTCTTATAGTGAGAAGATGAAAAAGGGAGTTCATTTGTTCTTGCACCAATCGGGAAGAGAAAGAAGGGAGATCACCGATTACTTACACCAATCAGGAAGACTAAGCAGCAAGATGAAGGGAGATGCATGTGCGATCGAGATGAAGGAAGGGCAAGAAGACGGCGAAGGGAAGAGGACAGGATGAGGACGGTTTGAAGAAACCTAGTATAAATAAAATTAGACTTTATTATTCTTATAATATAATTACTGACTAATTGAATTTATAATGGTGGTATTTAGCCTCGAATTCTTTTAGTTTGGATTTGGATTTAATGATGATGGGAGGTTGCGAATACTCCACTGGTCGGATTGCTGAAGAACGTGTACGTGGGTACTAGGTCGAGGATGGATGAAAAAAACACTCAAAAAATCAAAAGGAAATTTGAAACAAATCGATGCTTTGGAACTCATGCAGAATATACGTATGTCATGAACTGATAACTCATTTATTTATCTTTCGAGGGGAATTTATGGACGGAGTAATAAATATAACAAAGCCACTGCACTCCAAGGTAGTGGGAACAATCATGATAAGAAACACAATGATACAGACGCCATAACATTTATAATTTGTTGAATTACAAGTTAACAAATTACAACATTCACAATGTGTTCGAATCCAGAAAGAAGCCATTATTTGAAACATCATGGAGAAGCTTTATACGATAAGCAGACTAAGCGACAGTCTAGTCGAAGAGGACGCCTCCTCATCTGTAATCAACAAAAGACGTATCAAATGTTAGTAAATTGACGGAATAGCTAGTTTTGGCCAGCAATCCCTGTCACGTGAATCTTTAATTTCGTAAATGGTTATATGATAACTATTATATATATTATGCTTAATGGAGGTGGGAGAGCAAAATAGTTTGAGAGATGAACTTTTTTATTTGTTATTCTCATTTACATCCAAATAGATACAACACTAATTAGATAGCACAAAAAATAGCAGGCAATTAGAGGGGGGAAAAAAAATTCAACATCTAAGAGACTAACCTACAATCTGTTCAGCGATCCGACTCATTTGACGATCATACTCTTTGGCAGGACAATAATTATTTGAAATCTCCATTTGACGTACTGTTTGCTATGCTTTAAGGATGGACCGTCAACTGGCTTCTATTATTAGAATAATCACCAACAATACTCCGGAAGACATGCTTGAGAGAGCAGTGGCACCGGTGAATAGGATTAACGAGTCAAATTTGGACAAATCAAGTTTTACAGATTTAGACTTATTTATTAAGATAATCAAGTCGAACCGAACCAAATTTAAAATTAACCAAACTATTGAAAAATTTATTTAAACTTGACTTAGTTTCTTTTTTTTAGAGTTTGAACTTGACTTGAGTTTGACTTATTTATTATATATCAAGCTTCTAATAAATTTGATTCAAGCTTGAATTAAGTTTGATTCAAACTGTTTAGTTTAATTTAAACGTTATTAAATTTTCAAGTTAAGTTTGTTTGTAATTTTTTTAACTTTTAATATTTTAATTCTTGTTTATAAATAAGTATAAATTCATAAATAAGTTATTTATGAATACGGTTCACAAACATTGTTCATGAACACTATTCACGAACATTAATAAATCGAACACATGTGTTTAAACTTGTTTATTTAATTTATCAAGTTGTTCAAGCTTGTTTATTAATTGATTTTAATGCAAATTAAACGAATATAAACGAACTCTTATCGAATCGAACATCAAATTTATTCATAAATTTTTGATTCGTTTACAACCCTACTTGTGAAGGCCAAATCATTACTTAGGAATGTTCCGGAACCATGGTGGTCAGGAATATTAGACTACTAATGATCGGTAATACAAGGGTGGTGCTCGGCGAAACAGTGGGTTGTAGTGCTCGGGCGGGCTGATGCTCGCGGAATACCATCAGCGTCCATAAGTTCCTTGATCCTCCGTTTTCTCCTCGATAATGCCATCCGTTGCCTGGAGAGACAAAACTGCTCGATCAATGGAGACTGGATCACCGATTTGGATGGCTGATGCAAATGTGTCTGTGGGATTGGTTTGAAGTCAGACCGCCTAGATTTATAATGCAGGTAGAGAGGGTTGGCATTGGCTGCCTGAGCACAAACGAGACGCAGTACACGGTCACCGATTTATCTTACGGTTATTATGAGAGAAGTAAATTACGGAGGATCTTATGAATTTTGACGTGATGACCAAGATACGTGAGGATCATCTGAATCCAAAAAAAAGATCTTATAACTGCTCTGGAATCGATTATTATCTTATCCGTAAATTCTGTCATGTCTTAGTCACTACGTCATCTCCGTTGATACTGATGTTACCTCTTCTCTGTGAACCAGATAGGAGGACTCACATGTAAGGCATTACCCGAACCAAATAAGTGGTTCGACGGAGAAAGAGGAGAGGGACGGTTCGGGCGCAAGCGCCTGAAATAATTGGCATGGGAGAGCTAGTGAAGGTAATCGACACGGCAAAACGGAAGCAAGGGGAGGCGCTTCGCTAGGAAAGGAGCTAGAATCGGTTCGACTGTGTAGGCCTAGAAGTAGGCGGGACGGATAAGAATCGATTCGGCCTAGTCAGTCTGGAGGTCATTCAGGGGGGGAAGAAGGAGAGTTGGTTCGGGCTGGTGAGGAGCCCAAAGGCTATACCACCCGTGAACTATAGACTTAGGTTAGTTTCACCAAAAGCGGATGGTTGAGGGGGACAGGCCAACCTAGTTTCCCGAAATGTAGATGAAGAGGTGTTATATGAAGGAGGGGTCCCCACATAATATTCCGAGGAGTCTTCGCTCATCGTATCTGTAACAGAATTATTCTCCAGGTGGACGTGGTAGTCACGTGTACGATAGGGACAGCCCGCGAGTCAACGCTGGATCAGAGAAGGAGGATAAAAGGGAAGGGGAGGACAGAAGGAAGGGGATCCATATTATTCCAACTGGTAAGAAACGAAGACACAGGAGGAGAATGAGAGCTACCACCACCACACCGGAGAAGGAGAAGAGCGATCTTTGCTTTTGCACTGTGTGTACTCTTTCTTGTATTGGGATTGAACTGTAAGAGGTTTTCTCCTCCTCGAGAAGTTTCCTTTCCAGAAAGGAGGGCGTTCATAGTTGAAAGTGTTTGGGCACTGTATCCGATGAGAGAGCTCACCTCCGTGAAGTAGGAATACTTATTCCGAACCACGTTACATCCTGTGTTCTAGTTTTATTGCCTGTGTTGGTTTGCGTTTCTTTGCTTTGTTTTCTCATCTTTACTATTGCGGCCTGTGAGAAACGCCCACTCAAAGCTCTCTTCGTGCTTCATCGCATCGAAAGGAGGTAAACAAATCCTCCTCGCCGCATCATACGTGAAGATGAGAAAGTTGCACACGTAGACAATAACATAAAGATCTTCATTGTCATAATTTACCCTCTCGTGATAAATGAAGAAAATTACTTGTTATGTTATCTTTTCAATCCTTTTTCTAGAAATAAAATAGACATTTATGTATATACATTTAAATGTTAAAGCCTAAAGATATTTGTATTTAATTAGGAGTGGCAAAAGTGGACAGAACCATTTACACAACAGTAGGCTGCAATTTTACTTGTTTTATTTGAGTTAGTTTGGATCATAAATGGATTGACCCTATTAAGATCCTCAAATAAGCCAGTCGGGTTGTACCATAAGCAGGTTGACCCATTTATACATATCCAACTGTTCAATTATTTAAATTAGTAGTAATATATACAAGTTATACATATATAATCTAATGTATAAGCTATAAACAGATAATATTATAACATACAATGGTATGGACTATATTTAAAGCTTTTTATCATTAAAAGCAAATATCATGTATTTTGTATTTATAATTTATTTGAATTTGTTAGATGGGCAATGTTATATCACTGGTTTATGTCTTGTTTAATTTACGGGTTTTGTCTTATGACTCATTTATAATCAATCTAATCCATTTGATTAAATGTGTCGTAACTGAATCGACTTGTCTGTTAATGGTAGACAATCTACTTGTACTAATACTTTGAAGCTCTTAGTTCACACAATATTGTATTTAAATTGGTACATATATTGATATCATGATGGGATGTCTCTTGTAATTAACTTGCAATTTTTAGCATTGCATATGCCCCCTCGGAGTGAAGTTATGGTCCATTTAAATTTGTGAGGAGCTCTACTAGCCCCGGGAAGCTAGTTACTTCCATCGATCTATTCCAAAATCAGTATGAAGAAGATAAATCATGAAGACCTTTAATTTTAACGTGATTGGCCAACCTATCCATCTCAGTTTCTCAGAACGAGTAGACAATTGATTTTTCTTGATGTTCTTGGCAAAAAATTTCTCCATATATATTTTTTTTATTTACATTAGATATCAGGTACGATTTCTCTTCCCTACTAGTTCTGATGGTTGACCGGCCTTGCCCCACGGTCTTCGACTAGAGTTTCCATCGGTCAATGAGGGTAAATCAGGATAACGAATGGCCAGAGAACGTTTTGAACACATACTACACCAGAAGGGTCGACCACGCTGGGACGGAAGGACATCGTGCATCTCCACCCGCGCAGCGCGCACTGCCAGAGCAAAATCGATCTTTGGAAGCGCAGAGGAGAATCTCGTGAATTACCATCGTGCCATTACCCTAGGGTGCACGATGCCCCATGTAGCTTAGATAGATATTAGTCGATCCAATTGATGGGACGTTAGAAAGGATATCAAACAAACCCCAAGCCCAACTTTGGACCAAGCAACGAAGCCATAGCACATAAACTACTGTTGCATTGAGTCTCTCAACAGGAAGAACAAGCAAATTTGCTGAATTTTTGAACTGGAAAATGGCAATCGCCAACAGGCAAATGAATGGACAACATAACCGAACATAACTGGATATGTTGGCATGTGGAAATCAATATGAATCATCAAGTTAAATTCGTCAAAATAACGTTCTATAACTATCCATTGGACAGTACATGATTAAGGATCTTGACAGGGTTTCTATAATGTCAACAAAGATTGACCAATAAGTGTGTTTTTCCAATGGACCTAAACGGCCAGACTGTAACCCTGACAACAAAAGAAAGCGACTAAGATGCCCAATACAGCCCCAGCAAAGACTTGGGATGGGGTGTGTCCCAGGAGCTCCTTGAGCTTTCTTTTACTGATCGGATGTGCTTGAAACAAGTCCTCAATGATCTTATTAAGTACCTGAATTGGCACAACACAGTAAAAAAAGGGTCAGAAGTAAAAGATTGGTATCAAGCAGAAAACAAGTCTATTGCCTCAGCGGAGCCCTCAGATATGCACAAGCAGACCCAAAACGTTTCCAAATAATTCTTTTGGAAAACAGCTAAAATGCAAATTATTAGTATCTTCGCCTAAATATTGGTTAGTTACCAAGTGCATCCACATCAACATGTGTATGTATATTTCTGGAAGCTTTTGAGTAGTTTCATTCCTTCCATCTTCCCAAATCATCATATATTGAACACATATTGGCCAATTGGATATCTCTGCTATCAATTGAACATCTATACAAGTTACATGCACATATTGGATACTGGGAGATGATTAAGTAACTAGTAAATGTAGGTGCTTTAACTTAAAAAGTAATACTTCAGCACAAGACTTCAAAGTACAATTTTGACTGGAATCTTGAGAGAGCAAACGATACAATTGTAACTCCAAAAGATGTTTAAGAATGTCATGCTCCATACAAATGAAGCAGAGTTTAAGGGTGTTGAGCTTCTTGTGACAAAAGCACCTCAAGTTTACAGTTTACCGCCTTAACACAATGAGCAACCCAAATAATTCTTAGGTACAAATTGCTTCAAGAAAGTATAGCTAATTCATTTTCCTGCAGGCTAAATTGTTCTTCATCTTCATTTTACTTTGACCTGTTGGTTTGAGGTCCAACCATATGTGTGCTCCATCAATATAAGAGTCAAAGTTGAGTGTAGTCACCCGTAAGATGTTTAGGGTTAAGAGTCAAAGTTGAGTCCTATATATGCCCTGTAATGGCTATCTTTTATGAATGCAATATAATATTTTCCTTTCCAAGCTTAACAGGAACATTACCACAGAAATTTAATGGGTTGTCAACTTAAGTTGTTTAACATTTCAGGCTTAAACATCCCAAAATGTTTAAACCTAAATTAACAGTAAGCTCTCTCATCTAGGCTTATAATTTTTCTATTAGCCCACAACTCACAATGTGAGACTAAACTTGGGTGTCGCATTTATCGGGCTCTCACTAAAATCATTTAGTTAACCATACCAGATATCATGCAAAGGGTAGAGCTGAAATTCCAACAAGAAAAATCAAATGTCACTTATTTAAAGGGAATTAAACAAATTTCAACAAATAAGCTTTAGTTTCAAAACTCACTTGAAGACTTATTTTATAAGGTTTATAGCAAACTTGACAAAGCATTGGATCTAAAGAAAACTTAAAATCTTTATGAAGGAAAAAAAATCAAATGCTTAATTTCCCAACAAAAACTAATTTAAAACGCTCTTTGATATACACACAAATAGTATCTCAAATAGCTCTCTAGTATCTATATAGAAATCCCAAAAAAAAGGCTTTAGCCTGTTATGAACAAGCTCATTTATGAATTCTTTTTGAACTTTATTCATGAACAATGTTCATTAATCACACAAAGGCTATGTTCACCAAATCATAGTGTCGGTAAATGGTGAAAAAAATTGAGCTTATACTTGTTGACCTAAAGTTAACATCATATATACAAGGATTGCAATTTCACTAAGTTCCATGTTTCACATCCAAGCATAAAAGTAGGATTTTTTGTGAAATTATTAGTTTCATTGATTTTACAAAGCAAAACTCCGGCTTAAGAGAACCACCAGGTGCCACCATGTGTTAGCAAATGGCCAAACCAATGGTGACACTCCGTTAAGAGTCTAAGAATAATACAGGTTTAAATGGTCTAAACTCATAGCTGCAGTGTCAGTTAATCTCATTATTAGGCTAATAATCACTTAAATTGTTAAAAAGAGATATTTTCTGTATCCTCTTGTTCTATCGCCACGGAGAAACAAATAGTAAATAAATCAAAGAGAGAGAAACATTCACCTCAGCCTGCATGCCGGCATGCCGTCGGACACCGATGGCATCATACATGACAATAAGGCTGAACCCTAGGCACACTGGGAAGAGCGAATCGCCCACCCCATGGCACAGAGCCACAGAAGCAGTGAGTGCCGTACACAGCGCGGAGTGCGAAGATGGCATTCCCCCAGAGCTGAACAACACCCCGAGGTCCCACCTCCGCTCAAAGAAGAAGTTGAGAAGCATCTTAATGGTCTGAGCCAGGGACCAAGCGACTAAACCCGATATGAAGGTGGGGTTTCCGGCGAGCGTCCACAGGAATGGGCTGACACGGTCCCTGGACACGGCCGCCGTGGTGCTCATCAGAAAGGTCCCGATCCCACCGCAGCAGAGGAAGCCCTCCCGCTCGCGTTCGCAGCCATCGCGCAGGCCGCCGCGGAGCCAAGACCGCATCTTTGGCAGATGGGAGAAGACGAAACTGCCAAGTGAATGGAGGATGATGCATAATGGATTGAACGGGGAAGAGGTGGAGGGGACCGGGCCAGCAGGAAATCGGCTGGAGGAGGAATCCAAGGAGGTGGGAAGGGGCGAAGGTTTGGGGCACTTGGAACGGGAACGAGAAGGTGTTGGGTAAATGTGGGAGGAGAGAGTAGCCCTAAAGAACGGTTTGAGACTGACGACCTCCATGGCTGCTGCTGCGCATCTCGCTACCCGATGGACACGGAAAAAATCAAAAAACAACAGAGCGATCGGGATGAAGGGAGGGAAGATGATGTACATTTTCACGCCGCCCGCTCTTCTTTTCCAATTTCGAAAAGGGACTTAGAAAGTGGCGAAATGTAGGAGAGCAAAAAATCAAATATATCAAACTAATAAATAGAAACCGAATAAATCAATTAATTTAATTGATTATTGAATTAATAAAACATTTTATAGCAGTCCACTGACTGATTTTGCATATGAATCGGACAGCCAAATTCATCGGATGACTCAACATAAAATTTTATTATCTAATTTTTATCGATGGATTAGTCAAATTAAAGAGTTGACTAATAAATTTATTATCTAATTTATTAATCGATCAGTCAAATTACAAATTAATAGTCACGTAGTTTTATTGTTTATTTTTATCAATTGATTAATTGAGTTGGATAATCCATTGATAAATTTATTATCTATTTTATTAATCGATCAATCAAATTATGTAATCGATTTGTTTATAGCATAATAATAGATTGATACCGATATGATTTAATCAAATTTTAAAATTTAAAACTAAATCAAAATAATCGAGATTTATTTTAGTTTAATCAATATCTTACTCTCACTTAAATATAAATTAGGAAATCGTTATAATAAAAAAATCTTTTGGTCTTCCTTGAATATTATAAAATAATAACATGATAAACATGTAATATTATGTTTCAAAATCAAAAATAGTCTCATAAGACGATGGCGATGCAGAAATTTAGTTACCCTCATGGATTGACATAGTTAATATCTGTATGGATATTTTGTTATAATAGATTTTAGAATTAATTTTCAATCGGTGTGAAAATATCTCATTGGGTTTCTGATCTCTCTGTACAAAGAGCTTTTATGTCAGGTGAAATTGCCTCGTAATTTATCCCTTCCATATTGTGTGGGTCGTCTTGGAAGGATCGCTAAGATGATGACTCCGGTTGAGTTTAAACGATAAGAGTTTAAATTTTTTTAACGCGCACTTTGCTAATTTTGAATATTAAAGGAGTTAAAAGAAACTTTTCATAATAGTAAGGAGGGGCTATAAGGAAAAAAGTTTTAAAATAAAAAGGGTATATAACAAGAAGATTCTCAAGGATATAAAGCATGAGAATATGAAAATAGAAGAGAATTGGCTTCCACATTTTTCTTTTTTGTATTTTTGTTGCATGTTATTTTCAGTCACATCAACGAGTTTTCAAAGGCTCGAGCATTTGCAAAAATAAAAATAATCTATATTTTATACTTTTAAAAACTATTTTATAAATACTTTTCCTATTTATTTTTTTAACTTTTTAAGCCGAGTTGACACGTGGATCATGCCTACTCTGAGCATGTATTGTGTCCTATCTGGCACGTGAGCCGAGCTGAGCGTTGATTTTTTTTAAAATATAGTTCACATGTTTAGATTAATTTTGAAGATATACTATCCTTAAATAAATCCGAAACACAATAATAATAAATCGATCTTTACAATTACACTGTTCTTATAAAGTCGTTCAAAGTGTTCAACACTAAACTGCGTACTCTTTTGTGAAGATAAAATTTCAATCTTTACGCGGATATTTCGATTGACACTGCCAAACGTATATTTTTATCGAGCAGAGTCAACCTGGGCCAGACTTGTTGAGGTGACCGTTCAAGATCCATAAATTCATACATTATATACACTATGAATTTAAGATTAAAAAAAAAATTATATCAAAATTCATCATGGATAAAACTCAATTAAAGATTTTGCCCGACCTTAAAATAAAACGGGCAGCTCTGCTATCGAGCACCTAGAACAACTTATCTCACACGAGCTCACAAGGAAATTACGCGCTTGGGCGAGTCTAGTTTGCCTCAGTCGAGGAGCTCACAATGCAATTACGTACTTGGACTGGTCTGATTTGCAATCACACGAGCCCGTCTGCTGTATCTCGGAAGTTTGTTGGAATCGACTCCTCCTCAAGTCTTCTCCTTCTCTTCTTGTGCTTCGCAGTTACAACAATGGCCAACAATTCTTTGGATGTGGAAGTATGCTCAGAACTAATCAGCTTTGGTGCTGTGCTTCTCTTGGGATGAAAAATTGCCTGATCGCTGCCACACTTGGCCTAATTTCTCTACCAATCAATATAAATTATATTTCATAAGTTACATTATTTAGAATTGAACCAAACAATATAAATTATATTTCATTCTTCATCATCTTAATTATGTAATTATCTGATAATCATATAACTAAGATTATACACAATAACTTTGAACCAAACACTGAATATATATATATATATATATATATATATATATATATATATATATATATACTTGAGGTATCTCTTTGCGCATGAGCTAAGCAAAAATAGATAACTCATTGAGAGATGCTAAGGTAGTATTTGGTAGAGAGAAAATTTTTCATTTTCTGTCTTCTGTTTTTCTTTTCCAGAAAATAAAAAAATGATTTTTTTAGTATTTTCTAATTTTCCAAAAAATACTTTTTTATTTTTTGAAAAACGAAAATGAAAACAGAAAATAATTTTCTAGAGTTTTTCAATTTTCCAGAAAATGCTCTTTTATTTTCTAAAAAACGGAGATGGAAAACACCAACCGAATGCGTTTTCTCGTTTTTTTAAAAAATGAAAACAAAAAATGAAAATTTTTCTCTCTATCAAACGCCCCCAAAATTATTTAGAAATATTATCAACACACGAGCAATTCAACCAACCAAAGAAAAAGAAAAGAAAAACTACTACGTTCACCAACAAAATGTATAAATTATTATAATAGTTAAATTATTCAAATTCAGTCCGACTATCACACAATTGACGATCCTTGTTCCCTCGTTAAATAACATGACCCCATTACTTAACCCATATCTCATTGATTTATTATGGAAGACAGAGTATTCTTCGGTGACGCTGCCACAACTACCACATTGTACTACAGTTTCTAAACCAAACGAGAACCATCGTCCAAACATTTCGACTCATCCACGGTCGGTTTTATTGATCGGCGGTAGCATCTGCTTCCTCAACGTCTTCAGAACTTAAAAAACTTGGTTGATTGGTTGAAGAAAGCAGCCTTGCCCACATTCTGTCAGTAATCACGACCTTGTTTCTTTTTTCTGTAACCCTCTGATGAAATAAAGATCTGTATTTCAGCTATTAAATAGTGGCACCTTGAACATCAGTATAAGATGTTTAACTTACCCAAGCTCAATCATGTATTTGGTCAATAGTACTCATATCATAATATATTTTGATAACAGTGTAAATGATCGTACTAAATGAGAATATGACAAACCGGATAGGTTTTGTGAAATATAATACTCTTTGATGAACGCTACATTATCTAAGGGCATTAGTATCAGGAAGATTACTGATCTAAATGCGATCAAGTATCTTATCTTAGAATTTGTTTCTAAAACACTTTTAAGTTCTTTTTTAAAGAAATCAGTTCCCATGTTATGTGCCAATGCTTTACAAATTAATTAGTCTTCTCAGAAAGAAAATCCAGATAAGACCACTGCGAACACCAAACGAGAATGTCAAAATAGATTTGAAGGAATAGTTTCTAATGGAGATATATGATATGCATTGAAAACCTCCATAAATGAATAAGCTCTAGATTCTAATGCAAAAAAGCAGAGCCATTCAGATTAAAGATTTAAAGGGTTTCCCTTTAATGTTCATTAATAAAAATGAAGAACACAAAAAAGATGTCTGTGAAAACGGCCAAAAAAAATGAATACAAGTGCTCAATTAAGTCAGTAGGAAATTAAATGTAAGATGATCCCAGCTAATAAGTTGTTTTCATGTTATTGTATGTTGATTCCATGTTTAGAAATGCAGGCTTCAATAAAACTGTACAACTTACCGCAAATGGTATATAGGTGTGCCTGCCATTAACTAGCCCGACAGTGAAACCCGTGTACCCAGCCATTGCCCCATGTACTGCACTTTGTGCCAGAAGCGTGCAGTAAACATTATCAGATGCATTGCTTGGAATTGCTCGGATCATATAAGTAGGATCTGCAACCCCATGGACAAACTTTTACATCTACAGTTGACAAAATTAGATTGCATGATTGACTGAAGCATGGCCAAACATACCTATATATTTAAGATTTATCACCATCTTTTGTCTACTTGCGAGGTAATCCTGCATCATGCAAGGGCAAAACGTGAATAACTAGCATGAAGCTTAGTGGATAATTTGATCGTCATCAGGATTGATAAGAAGTTCCACAGGAGAACAAGGAAGAAACAAGTGCATCATCATGTACAATTGAAACCTATTAGAACTGCACTTTGGATAGATGTATATTAAGCACATGATGGACGTAGAAAGGAATGAAAACTACTCCAGATTGACCATGTAGGTGGGTTTAGATTTGAATTTGAAATGAACCTTTATCTTCTGGGACAACCATAGACCGACATCCAGAAGTAGTTTGTTCCCAGAAGCATCTTCATTCTCCATTGACTTTATGCTTTCAGCAATAAGATCTTGTCCAGCTCCCTCAGCAACAACTATTACCATATGCCCATTTTCTTTAAGGGTCTTCTACATATTCAAAAAGACCACCTTTTCCTTCCAAATAAAGGGGATTCTGGGATTAAGCAACAGTCCTAAGTGGGAGGAGAAAAGAACAAAATCAAAACATTGATCCATGGGAAGGGGCATTATCAGTCATTCATTGGCAAAATTAGAAAACCAAATGTCTCAGCCAGCTTGTAACAAGGATCTGCTACACACAAAGCAAGGAAATAACAATGTGACTAACCACATCTCGGCTTGCAAGAGTCGCATGGCAATGAACCCTGCATCATTAAATGTTCTTAGCTCAGAAGGTCAAAATTGCATAAATGATGCTAATTCTTATCAGATATCAAACACATAGTGTGAGCTTCTCATAAATGCTATGCTATTAAATAATTAGAAACAAAAAAAAAAATCCACAATGTTTAGTTTTAGGTCAATTATCTGATATTCCACTAAGTTTAAGAAAGAATTATCACTGATCAATATTACACAGTGTATATGGTCAAAAAGAAGTTTTACCACTATAGCGGCCCATTAATTTAACAACGCCAATACCATTCTCAACACTCTCAGCCTCTACATGTGCAGCATTAATTGCACGCTGGGCCTCTTCAACAGCAGTATCAAAACCAAAGGACTTGTCAATAACCTGAATAAGAATCACAATGCAAAATGTGACGGTGAACTGGATACTAATTTCCAAAAATAGCGAAATATCAAAGAAAAAGAAAGAATGAACAAAGGAAAAAAAAAACTGATACTGCTATGTCATTATCTATTGTCTTGGGGATTCCAACAACAGCAACTTTGAGATGTCGTCTCTGAATTTCCTGCAAAATGTTACAGAAATAGAAGCTGTTATCCCCTAGGATATGATTAAGAAGAAACCTAAAATTGGAAGCCTAATGTTGAATAAATTCTTCATAATAAGCTTCCACTAACACTGTCCATCATGGTAGATGCTTTTTCTTTCAATTTTATTTTGATAGTACAGCATATCAATAAGTCACTTTGAATTACAGTAGAAGAGTCTAGGTATTCCAGTTTGTTTAATCGATTACCTCAAAAATAGCAGCTGCTCCCTTTTGGGTTCCATCTCCTCCTATGATATAAACCTTGATAATAATGTTTGTCAATAAATCAGTCTTAATATCTGTCATTTCATAATCCTGCATAAAAAAAGGAAAAAAAAACAAAAACAAATGTAAAGGTTAAATTTTACCTGATTTATACCACGATCCTGAATGTTATCAACTATCTTTGAGGTATCATGACCTCCTCGTGATGTACCTAGGACTGTGCCACCACGTTTATGGATATCATTCACACTCTTTGGCGATAATGAAATGGTGTTACGAGCATAGAATCCTCTGTATCCACCCTATAATATTAATCAAAGTCGACACAAAAGGTTACAAATAATCTAGAAACTAAATCCTCAATTGTTAAAATACTATAATGGATCTACAACCATCGATTATTAACATTTTGAACTCCAATCCTGGATCCAGAAAAAATAGAATGCTTAACCTTATCCATGGATTCTTGACTAAACCAAAGCAACATTTAACTCATCGACACAACTATTCAGAATCAGATATATGATCCTGCACTATGTGCAGACATTTGCATGTGTCGTTTTAGAATTCAATATAACAGCGCATGCTATGTAACCAGATATTATGTGTGTGAAGTTACTGCTAACTTATGGCTTTAGTCAGATACTTTTATAAATGTTGTCTACTTAAAATATTTATTTCCCATAAACATACATTTTTTTAACACCGGTCATATCCTTAAAATTGAACATAACATATGCATTGGAAGTCTAGTCAACGAACGCAGATTAGTGTGGCTTAAAAATCTTGTCTCGAGAGATTATAAGACAAATTATAGGTGATCCTAAACCTCTGTCATGCTATCCAGGGAAGCAGGATTTGTAGACACACTAACGTAGATTGGACATAGAAGTCCCAGTACATAAACTACATTTTAGACTGCACCTAAATGTTTGGGTGCTCGGGCAAGTTCCCATAATGGACCAAGGGAATAAGCTCAAAAAGCTAAGAAAGGGTATGACAGATTGTCAGGCATATAGATGAAAAAACTATGGTTAAGCTGAATCTATAACAAGCAGTTTGTATCTATTTGCAGAATCTTGGTAGGCGCCCCATCTCGTGAAATCCTCTTCTATCAAGATCTAGGTAGAATTAGAAAGGACAGAACAAATTATTCCTTCCTGATGAAAGTAGAATAACCAAGCATATAGACAACTTAATTCTTTTGCAAATGGTTGTAGAATCATTAATGGAGAGAATAACCCACGAAAAGACATGCATCTATCCTGAGGATGGAATAGAAAAGGTTCTAGGCAAACCCAAAAAGTAGGGAGGTTTCATGGCTTTAAGTTTTATGATCAACAAGTACTATGTTAGCAATAAACAGTTCAACCAGGACAATCAACTGTTGATCCAGCTCTCCTAGACCAAGATCTATAATCTGTCCCATCTACATAAATCAAAGGAATAAAATCTACCAACAATTCAGAGAATCAAACTGATGCAGTAAGTACATCATACTTATGGAAATAAATACAGAATTATGCAAATTATATGAAATAGGGTAATTAGTCCTGACCTCGATACCAAGAACATTGTGGCTGCCATACATATAGGACAAACCACACACGATTTCCCGAATCACAGTGTTAAGTCCCGGGCAGAGACCTCCACATGTTACAATGCATGCAAGCACATCATCCGACTCAAAGTAAACCTGAATAAAACTCCAAGATTATCTGTAAGTTAGAAATGGTCATATCAATATAAGGGTATTCAGGGAACATGTAATGCACAACATACCCTTTGGCGTGGCCCAGCGCGTCGGAAGTGGATTCCTCTAGGGCTTTCTTTTGAACAACAACCTAAAGGCTCATGTTTTAAGCTACTATATTCCATATAAATAAATCAAAGAGATTAGGGACAACCACAATGTCTTTCCAATTAGATGTTTTAAATAGGTTTTAGAGTAGGTCTCAAACACTCGAGCAATGATCCACTTCTTACCTTCTTGGGAACAGTATCATCATGATCAACAAAGTACTGCCTGTGGAGGAAGTATTTTAGAATTAATTTATTGTTCAATATGTCACATGACAAATCATTATCTACCAATAACACAACTAATATTCGAATATTGGATGAAAGAACATACTTGACAACTGAGTAAGCTGGGTTGTCTTGCAGTGGATTGGAGAATGTCTACATCAGAAGAATGATCACAGCACTTCAAATTCAATTCAACGAGGCAAAGTTCACAAAAAAAAAATGAATGTCTAATTTGTCTTTTGTTTGAGCAGTATAAATGTTGGCAGATGCAGAAAAAGAAAAATTGAATGATACTACTTGTAACATAAACACCAAAAGAAGTACGAAGTATTCAAAATAGAGTGCTAAAATTCAAAAGAAACAACAAAATAAATGAAATTTTTTTAACAAGTGTTATATTAATTAACATTGACACAAAAAGTAGTGTCCGGGGATGAAATTGGGCTACGAATTAGTATCAAGTTTCTTTTTGTGTACGAAAACATTCAAAACTGCAGCGTTACTACGGTCCCGGAAGATTTTGCTTCTTCCCTTTCCCACCTTTTCACTAATATAAAAAAAGACCAGCCAAGTTAAATCAAGCAAAAACCTCGCTTAATATATTGCCTTATCTAATAAAATCTGGTTACACTGATCTGACACTAAGATGTGAGATAGATCAATGTATAGTGCTTAACTTGTAGGGATCCCGAACTCCTCTTCCATCTCTCATTACTTTCAGTGGTCCTATATAACCCAAGTAACATCGCACGATAAATCAGCTAGATTGGATTCTTCTCACCCGCAAAAAAAAAAAAAAGAAAAAAAAAGGGAAACTCACAGGGAGATTGGGGAGGTAGTCCGTGAGGTGGGGCACGTCCTCGAGGACGTAACCGAAGTCCCCTTTCACAATCTTAAGTGTGGACGCCGGTTCGGTGCCTGTCATCGTAGGGCCTCGGGAGTTACGAGGCTCGAAGTATGTGGCGACCGATCCACGAGCAGGGCTCCTGAATCCCGAAGTGGAAATAGACGACTCACCGGGATCGGGCTGCACAGCGGCACCCGGTGGACGAAATGGCGGCGAAGGGGGGAGGAATAATTAGGATGGACGCCATCGTTGATTGAGACGACGCTAGATGATCGTCTGTTAGTCCTCCGATTGGTGCAGCGTCGTCCCGGTAAGGGCGATGGCGATCTGTGGTGCGGCCTTTTAGGTGTTCTCGTGAACGAGCGATGGCCGTTGGGGAAGGCGGAACCTTGGAAGAGTCGTGAGAGGAGCCGACCCATTTAAAGCCGGGTGATTGGATTAATTTTGCAACTAAATATTAAATGATTTATTTTTTTAATAATCTAAATATCCCGAACGACTTTTCGATCTAAAAGAAAATGAGAAAGAACGAAATAATCAATCTAACAGCTCCATCAACCTATAATTATTATGAGAAAAATAAATCACGGAAGATTCTATAAATTTTTACATAGTAGTCAAGATATATAAGGATCATCTGAATCTAGAAAAGAATTTTAGATCTTCTTCAGAATTGACTCGTACTATAATTCGAAAAGAAACTCGGTATCGACGTAGAAGAAGAATTCGATCTCAATGATAATTCTGATTAAATTTGAAGATGAAGATCTAATCCTATAAACTCCAAAAATGCATGAATCAGAAAAGCAAAGAGGTATTCCATAAAAAAATACAATTCGATCTTTTGCTGCGATATTGTTCGATGATGAATTTAGAAAAAAATTATTCGGACGGCTCTGAGACTAGGAGTTTGTCCAGTGGATGGAGTAACTTGATATCAATGGCTGTCGTTGATGATTATGGTCTGAGTCCAAATCAACCATAAAAAGCGTGCGCTCGATTTATCTTTGATGATCGGTAGAGGTCATTTGGACTCCGATCTTATCCGACTCAGCTATTGGCGAGGGGTTCCGAAAGTCTTTGAGATAAAGTTGATCACTTTCAAGAATTAATCGGATCAAAAGTTTGGATATCCGATGCAAATTAAAAAACAAATCCAAAAACGCACTAGATATTAAATGATTCAAAATTGATCATCAAAATGTCACTATCCTATCAATAAATAATATAAATATTTATTTTCATAATCAATTACGGTGACATCAGGGATGTGAAATTAAATTTGTATAATAAAAAAATTTAATTTTTTTATTATTTTATTAATTATATTATATTATGTTCCCACTAAATTAATTCCCCTGATGACACGAGCTTATTTATAAATTAATATAAAGTCAAATTTATATTATTAGCGAAATACGAAGATTATATCGCTTGCTCACTTATATGGAGTACGCGTTAATTAGGGTAAAATATTAGGAGGACTAATTTCGCAAGGGCCCGAGCGTAAATTTTCTGTTTATCCAAGTTGACATTGCCCGAGTTGCGGCGGTGGTCGGTTCTCGGAAGCAAGATCTAGGCACCATGACTGTCCGAAGTGTACGGACCCAGCGAGATGGACGTAGCGGGCCCCTCCGGCCACGACAGCATCATCGGGGCCATGGGCTCTCGCTTTGCTGCATGTTCCCTTAGTTTATAAAGTATTTCAATCGCACATGCATGCATAGTTGGAAGTACACGATTTCCAGGACTATTTTCCTCCAAAAGCTGACTAGATCTCTTTCCCTCGTGCTTCTCATTATTCATTGCTCCCAGTTTTCGATACAAGTAATTGCGACAAAATCACCGTTTTAGGGTGAGAAAAACCGAGGCTAAATCATCCTTTCTCTCTTCCGAGAATGATGCCAAACAAGAAAAGGAAGAGGTGTACAGTGCTTGATCAGGAAGCTACACTTCTTCGAGGTGTTCATATATCATCGATTAACAATGAAAAACTCGATCGTAACAATTGCTAAATAACATTATGATCCATTAACGACCAATCATATCGATCATTTTAATTTCCATTGTTATACGATTTAAATGATGAATTTTTTTTTATAATTTTGTCAATTTGATGATAAAAATTAAATTTTATTGTTAATTTACGATGGAAAATAAAGCCATTAAGTATGCATGATTCCCTTAGTTTATTAAGTATTTCAATCGCACATGCATAGTTGGAACTCCAATTTCCAGGACTATAAGTTATTTTTCTTCAAAAGCTGACCAGCTCCAGTTTTCGATACAAGTAATTGCGACAAAATCACCGTTTCGGGGGCGAAACACCGAAGCTAAATCCTCCTCTTTCTCCTCCGAAGCAGAGTGAGTGGAGAATGATGCCAATTGCCAAACAAGAAAAGGAAAAGGTGTACAGTGGCCAGTGATCACAAAGCTAATTTTCTTATTTTCTCAGAAAAATAAAAATGAAAAAAAAAAATCACAAACCAAACTCTACCTACACTTCTTCAAGGTGCTCGTTGAAGACTTGGCGCATCTGCTGGCAAGCCAAACTCCAATCTGTTGCACTTTGAGTTTGATCGCTTCTAGTCGGGCTATCTTAATTACTATCGAGCTAGTGTCTTGATACCTTCTCCATTTGATTATTTGCAGGAGATCTTCCAAAATTTCATGAAGGATGTTCTGTTGCGTCCAGCCTGAACTAATTAAGCTAGTTTTGCCAGTCGCCTATGAATTATAATAATGTCAAACTAAAATATAAACTCAAAATCTTAAAGCCACTTGGAATGATAATTCATCATTAGAAAATTTAGAACATGAGCACATTGCAAAAATGACACTCACGATCACTCATAGTGAAATCATCGATTCAAAGAATACGTGTTGTTAGAATGGACAGGGATTGATTCTCGACGTGGAATCTAAAATTTTCATCCGAGCTCAGAAGTCCTCCGTCATTTCCAGAAATATAAACTCAAGGAGCATAGCCCTTCGTGATTCATCTCCTTTCACTATCACCGAGAGACCGATGATGTAAAATATCGGGAAAAAAAATATTCCTCGGTAATTGATAAAACATCTCGTGGAATTTTTCAGAAATTTTTAGAAATTTTTCTGGAATTAAACGGAGGTCTTATGGATATTTTATGGGGATAAAGTGGATAGACTTTTGTAAAGCCTGTTTAGACTATCTGCAAGAAATTAATGGGTTTAATTTAAACCCTTTATATTCTTTCCGTTTCCCCTTAATTTCCCCATCGCGCCGTTTCTCTTCCCCGACACTCGCTTTCTCTCCCGAAACCGCTGTCGATCCCCCTCCTCCCTCTCGGCGTCGTCTTCCTCACGACAACTCCTACGCGTCTTTGTTTCTCGCTGTAGCCGACTTCTACCCCTCATTTCTTCTTCCCTCTCTCGGCGAGCGATGGCTGACCACAGGTCGCCCCTTCTCTGCAAGCGGCGGCGAGCGGCGGACCCTCCCGATCTCGGTGGCAGCGAACACCTCCAAGAGCAGCAGAGTCGTCGCCTTACTCTTGCCGCTGTGGATTTGCTCCGAGGGACAGGGGATCAGAGGGGATTTGCGTCGGTGGAGTTGCTAGGGTGGGGAGGTGGCGGCGGCAGTGGTTCGGGGGGAGGCCTTCACGGTTGTCGCCGGAGCAAGGTAAGGGCACGATTCTTGGTTGATTTCGGTCGATCTCTGCCTTTCCTTCTTTCCTCTTGCTTCTGTTGAACTCCACGACGAGCAGGAAGCACCAGTCGATCGAGCCACCGCGCGATGTTTTTCCTTGGCTATCAATCGCCTTCGGCCAGCTTCTCCGTTGTCAAGCGTTCTTTGGATTCTGATCACGAGTCCAGCCACAAGGTAGAGCTGGGGCTACATCACGACAGGGAAGAGCGCGGATATGGTTATCACTGTGGATTGGCGATTATAGGGGTTTCTCACTGTCGATTATAGGGGTTTCTCACCGCGTCGATCGTGGAGATTGTGGCGTGCGAATAGGGCGTGACGCTTTACGTGGCTGCCGATCGGTGGGGATCTTCCCGCCTTAGTTGAGGTTTCAATTGTGGTAAGCAAATCAGTTTCCCCTCTTGTGCTGTGAATCTAGTTTAATTCATTTGATGGACAGGAGATGAGTGCTTAATGAGGTGTTGATAGGTTTGGGCAGTAAGTTGTTGGCTGAAAGGAAGCTGCTAGGTTTTGGGGATTGGTTGCCGGTGCAGTTGACTTCAGGTATAATCCCGATCGTTTCCTCTTCTCTGCTATTTAACATGGTTATTTTGGATTTATGTAGTTGTTTTTATGTTGTCTACCGGATGAGGGGGAGGGGTGGTTCTGTGTTGTTGCGATCGGTGTTGGAGTTTGGCCGATTGGGATTGTGTGGGGAGGAACGAAAGAGTGTTGGTTTTGATGAAGTGTGTCAATAGTTAAATCCCTAATTGAAATGGCTGTAAACGGTTCTAGGTTAGCATACTTGTTAACCGAGAATGATGGATGTTAATTATAGTAGGGAGGCAGCTGTGATTTAAGTATTGTGTTTATGAATTTAATTTATAATTGATTCTGTTGGTGATACTATTGCAATAGGTTGGGGGTAAAAGGTTAAATCTTTATGAGATTAACTTTGTTAAGTCGAATATAGAATTGGATGAGAGAGTTAGCACTTTTGCTAATTGAAACCGATGGATTTAAAATAAATGGTCAAGTCTGGCTCATTCCGGTTTCTAAATCATATTCGATAAGGGATACGGATATGTGGATAACGTAGTAGCTAATCATATTATTGTTGTATGCTTTCACTGAATGATAATTGATGATATTTGCAGGACGTGGATACGAGACGGGTCCGCGACCGTGAGGAGTTTATTACTACGAGCATTGACAGCAGGTAGGTAATTTCCTACTGGTGTAAAATACCGCAGAAAAAAAATAAAAATTAAAAATATTCCTCGGTAATTGATAAAACATCTTGTGGAATTTTTTAAAAATTTTTAGAAATTTTTTCTGGAATTAAACGGAGGTCTTATGGACATTTTATGGGGATAAAGCGGATAGACTTTTGTAAAGCCTGTTTAGACTATCTGCAAGGAATTAACGGGTTTAATTTAAACCCTTTATATTCTTTCCGTTTCCCTTATTTCCCCACCCGCGCCGTTCCTCTTCTCCTCCCGAACCTTTCTTCCTCGCGATCCTCTTCTCCCTCGCCACGCCTCAACGAGCTGCTCGTCGATCGCCGACGCCCTAAGTCAGTCGGCCACGCCGGTAGACACCGCCAAGTCGGTGCCGGTCAGCCTCCAAACTACGCAAACCTCAAGCCAGCCGCGAGCTCTCGTTGCTCTTCGATCGCCGGTGCCCTAAGCCAGCTGCGAGTTCTCCTTGCTCTTCGATCGCCGGCGACCAAAGCAAGTTCGCTGTTCCGGTCAGCTTGCCCTTCGCTCTGCCCCTTTCGCGGTCGCCCTCTGACCGTCGCGACACGCTACCACCGTGAGTTGGATTAGCTGCTGTCGCTGCCCAATCCAACCGATCCCCGCTTGATCTTCGCCGGATCTGGCCTTCCCACTCGCCGCCGCCTCTGACCGTCGCAACAAGCCACTACCGTGAGTTGCGTTCTGTTGTTGGCTTCCTCTTCACCCGCAGGCATTCTCGTCGTCACTCGAGGTCTGATTTTTTTGCCATTTCGATGCGGTCGGTCGCAGCGCCTTCGTTGATGCAAACAACGGCGATCGATTCGATCGCCGCCATCGTCTCCTCCTTGACCCTCGCCCACACGCCGACACGAGGGATTTGGTTAGAGATGTGATGCAACGATTGGTGATCTTGTGTTACGGCGATTCCCAAATGAACAGGGCAATTGGGAGAGTACCGGCGGTGAAGTTTCAATTACAGGTAAGTGGGATCAATTTTTCCTATTGGCATATGTTAAGTTCGGTGTGTGAATCTTGGAAAAGCTTGCAGACTCGAGAAGAAGAGGATAGAGTCTAGTAAGACAATAGGAGTGACTGTGGAGCTATTATGATGATCAAAATTAAACTGGAAAGCACACCAGCGATGCAGCTATTGGTGGTTCGAGCGTGTTTGTGAATCAACCCACCGTGGGTTCATGGTAAGCTTGTTTAGATTTCTGTCCTATGAATTGGCGATATAAATAGCTATTTTAGAGGGGATTGGTGATATAGCAGAATCTTTGTAGGATTGGCAGATCAGAGTTGGAATTGGTTTCCTAATTTGATTATGGGATTCAGATCTGATGAGGATCAAGAGATGGTGGTTGATTGCAACAATTGTAAGGTAAGCTTTGATTTTGGTATTGTTATGAAGTAGGATGTGATACCTTTATAGTTGATGTTAGAGTTGACTCATGAATGATACGGTGAATGTAATCTGATTAAGGTTGGAGAGTGTTGAATTAGTTGGATATAATGATCGATGTAGGATTCGATTTAATCATTCGATGTAAAATAGAACTTAGTTATGTTCTATGTGTTCTTTTGCAGGACCTTGATTGGTGATAGAGGTTTGCACGCGTGGATAGCTAGCATGAGCTATTTAGCAGGTGGGTAATTTCCTACCTGGTGCGGGTAGTTGTATTTCATTCAGATTTAGTCATTGATATGAGCATGTTAGGTGTTCACATTACCTTGACCTTGTTCTTTTTATCGTATGTTTGATCCTTTACCGTTGGCTATTAACTCTATTGCTGATATCATGTTTATTTTATCATGATTAGGAGTTATACATATAGGTGATGAAAGTAACTTAGAATTTGTTTAAGTTAAGTGCAAATAGTAAAGTCCGGATGACAACCTGATTGTACATTGGGCAAAAAGGTCATCCGTAGGTAGATAATGTCTTTAACCTAGGGTTAGTTCTAGTACCCTTAGGTTGTATGTTACCACCGAACATGTATTGTGTAAATGGTCAGAGGAATGATACTTAGGGTATCGCTACGGACCGGTGGTCCTAGCTTGTTATAATCAGATGAGTACGACTCTCTACAAGATAGAGAATGTGTCCATCAGTTGAGTACGACTCTCTACAGGATAGAGAGTGCGTCGATTAGATTGGTATGACTCTCTACAGGATAGAGAGTATTATGATCAGTTGAGTACGACTCTCTGCGGGATAGAGTCGTTGATCAGTTAGTATGATTCTCTGTAGAATAGAGAGTCTATGGTGGATGTCGTATGTGAGACATTGCATTCATACATTTGCATGCATTTGGCGACGAGGTCTCCTTGTGGTCGAGAGTGTCGCAAATATCCTGCCTCCACGGTTACTCATAGGAGGAGTCACCCGTGTGAGGGCAGAGCATTGTGGTGCCGCACTCTACCACTATAGACGGTGGTAGTTGGATTTGTGTGTCGTAGTCCTGCGTGTGTGGCACTCGACCACTCATGGGTAGTGACTGTCGGAGTGGCCAACAGCAGGGACCCCCATCGTGTAGCTTGCTCTTTACGCTTATATGCTACTCGATCATACTGCCCACTCGACCACTCGAGAGTAGTGGTTGGTGTTGAGTTGAGACAGTTGTCATGCTCGAGCCACCGAGGCCACACTGGGGTCGTGGTAGCTTTAGGGTGAGCCGACATGACCATGCATGCTGCATAGCCGTATCTGATGACGCTTTGCATATTACCATATATATATACATATATGCATGTATATATATATATATGGATGGTTGAGATTAATATATATATAGATACAGTCTATATATATATGATTATTGTGATGTTGCATTTGTTTGTACTATGCTTGCTGCATTTGGGTGGACATCATATTCATGCATGTTTCTTGCATATGTTATATCTGATTATATCGGATATTGGTATGTGTTGGATAGACCATAGATACTTTGGCCTGTAGCATGAGTAGATTATGTGTTGGTATTACTCTTCCTGTTATATATATGTTGGATATATGTTCAGGTTGGATCAGAGTAGCGTAGCAGACTTCAGGTATGTCTGCATTTTATGTTATTCATTTCAGTTAGACGGTATATGCTTGTATTTATATACTATCTTGATATATACCGCTGTACATCTAGATTATGTTGTCGAAATCGTGTGATATTACATATGTACATGTTTTCTATTACTCCGAGTTTTACTCACCACCCAGTGGACCACGGGTTTTGTCGCCCGTGCAATGTAGTTTCGACCGTGATGGACTTGGAGCACCGCTGGCTAGCATCATCTCATCTCAACTCCGAGAGTCCGGATTTTTGGTGTTATCATTTGTATTCCGTTATGGATTTGTTTTATGTGATGATTGTAGTTGTGACTATTGATGTTGTATCCCTTTTCTTCCTTTCTGGTTTTATTATGGTGTCCTGAGTCGGTGTTAGTCATACCGGTATGCTGTGTGTTGTCGCTTGTGAGATTGTAGTATGTTTCCGCTGTCTTGTGTAGTTTTTGTTTTTATATATATATATTGTTGTTATTGTGGGCCTACGGGCCTTGTATTAACCCGAAATGTTGCCACGTACAGGGGAGATGCTGTCCGTTTGATTTTCGGCTCGGCATGCTCTCGGGGCGTGACAACTTTAGTGGTATCAGAGCCCAAGGTTCTGCGATGCCATACAATGTTGTTTTTGTGTCGAGTCTTGGATTCTCGGGAGTCGATTTATTTGGTTTTGGTTTTCTGAGATGAGATGGACAGCGGCCTGAGCTCCAAGCAGCACGAGGTAAGAATTCCTGAAAACTTGTGGTTTAGTAGATATTTATCTAAACTAGATCAGTAGTTGTATACAGTATAGTTATGATACCTGTACAGACTTGTAGTAGGGGTCGTCCACCGAGACGACCAACCGGAGTTACCTTAGTGTTTATACTCCCAGTTTTGTTGCCTATGCATTTAGATGCGTATAACAGGGGATAACCTGTAGTTCGTAACCGCGGTATGAGTTGACCCCGGAAACGACCTGTTAAGTCTATGAGTCTTGAACCTGTGTCGAAAAGGTGATTTACCTTTGAGAGCCGACTGATACCGAGTCGGAAAACAGGGGCCAAGTCGTCACATTTATTATGGAAATCAGAGACTACAGTCTTAGAGATTTCCACTAACTGTGCTAGTCAGATCATTACCTGTGGGTAATGAACAGACTTGTAGACTATTGTTGATGCAGATAGCGGAAGGCTAGGTTACGGTGTTTCATAGGGATTTTTATCCCTGAGTTATTCGTACTGAGTTGTATAACTTTGAGAGTACTTTTGAGTACTTAACTCATGTTATACCGAGAAAGAAGAGTTGTTTGCATACCATTATCGGGATCAAGCCGGTATTTGGTGATAAATACAGAAAATAACCTTCGGGAAATAAAACATCACTTGATCATGGTTTAGTGATGTTGAAAGAGAGTATTTCCCCGTGTCACTTTCAGTGACACATAGTAGAGAATTCTTGAGCTTCAAGTAGGGTGATCGGTTAGTAATAGTATACTGTGCAGAGTCGTGAGACTTGCAGAGGTTACGACCACCTAATAGCTCAAGAAGATGAATGATGCTTTAAGTCACCCGGAGTTATTGGCTTATAGTTGGATTAGGATGCCGGGATCTTCTACCAGATCCTGCTGGAAGACGTTGGATTGAGACAGGAGTTTAGAAATGACTCCGTACAAGTGTTTAAAAGTTGGAGACCGATAAGAAAATATTGCAGGTCAACTTAATAGAGTCAGAAGTCTCCGACTGTTGGATAAAAGGAGTAAGATCAGGGTCACAGGCCTTGAGCTACTTTTCGATTATAGAAGACCAACCGCAGATCATCAGGATATTCTTGAGGATATCAGCAAAATCAGAATAAAGATTTCGAAGGGATTATGTGCGTGCAGTGCAGATCACGGAGACACGCGAAGCCAGATTATCCGTTGGAGCAGTTCAACTGTTGCTATTGTTGAGCAACCAGTACAGTGGAGGAGGTGTACTTTGAAGATTCAGTTGAAGACTATCGATGGTGTTCCAGGAGGAAGAAGCACCGTCTCGACAGCAGAGATCAGAACAGAAGACTAGATTATCTCAACAGCAACAACCTACTACCTCAGGCATGGTTGGAGTTCCTTGATACTCCCCTTCAGCAGAGATCAGCACAGAAGCAGGATCAGCAGAAGACATTGTAGAAGACTCAGCAGACAACAACGAGTAGTTACCTCCAGATGTGTTTTGCTTAGTGCAGAAGAGAGAGTATATGACGAAGGTCGTATCTATTTGGTATTCTACAGTTGCAGCTCGTAGGATTTAGTGATGGGATCAGATGGTCTAGGAAAAATCCCCGCAGCATTCGTCGCAGAAATGTGACCGCTTTGTAACGAACTGTTGGATCTGATCTGGTTCTCTTCGGAGAAAGGCCGAGACCTTTGTGGAGCCTTTTGGATCGGATCAACAGATAATTGATCGTTCAGGGTATTACTCTAAGTTACCCTCTGAGTTAATATATGAGAGATACTTGTAGTTTACGGGTATCTTTGCCTAGAACATTCTTAGTTTGGATTAAAAAGGGGTCCTTTACATCGACTTGTGGGTCGGTGGTATCTTTATCGTCTGGTGAGATGTGGATCAACAATTAAGAAGTCAAGGGAGGCCCTTAGACTTGGATAGACATATCTTTACGGTAGACATATCCTTACGGACGGTCAAATTGTTGAAAGTATGGTATGATATGTCTCTCGGATGTGCGTATAATCTGAGAGCTTTTGGATGTAATTTCGGATGAACTCCAAGGCTTGCCGTTGCTTAGGTAAGTGGAGTAGGCGATCGAAATGATTGCGAAAATAGTCCGAAATCGAAGATCACACAACGAGTGATATTTTTTTTTTGGTATCAGTGTTATTAAACACTATAAAAGAATGAGAAGAACATAAGTTGCGATTATAGGAGAAGTTGGAGGGGATATTTATCTATCCCAGTATTCCTCCTTAAGAAGGATCCAGAACTCTTTGTTAAAAAGGAGATGGACCTTTGAAAGTATGCATTGATTATCGATGATGGAATGCAGTAGTTATTGTGAAGAATATCCTTCGTCATGGATAAATTGTTAGTAATCGTTGGAATGGCTAGAGGGGGGTGAATAGCGTAGATGAAATTCGCTCGCGTTTGTGTCTACAATTTCATTAGTGCGCAGCGGAAAAAGAAATAATAAAAGCGATAACGAAATAGACAACAAGCTAACACAATGATATAACGTGGTTCGGAACCGCACGGTTCCTACTCCACGGATCGAGCTCTAAAGAGCCCTAGTGATGCACACGCACTCACTAATGATAAACACTCCTTCTCGACACAAGTCGGAGGCGGAGAAACCCCTTACAATAGATCTTACAACAGTAAGAACGAAATACAAGCAATATACAATGTAAATATGAAATACAAGTAAAGAAAAGACTTTACAACACTTGTTTTGATTGCTTGAATGCTTGGTTGCTTGCTTGCACTTGGAGACCTGATTTGCACCAACAAATCGCCCCAATAGCCCTCAAGAACCGTTGCTTTTTCCTCCATCACGAGCTCCATATATAGCTTCAACTGTCTTTGGAAAAAGTCTATCACGATCGATCGAGACCATCGATCGATGAGCCGCTGTTGTCGTGAGACAACGGCTAGTTCCACGTTGGATAAGTCCAGCGGAACTACCATCGATCGATTGTGACCATCGGTCCGTGATGGAGTCCTCACTCGACCATCGAGTCTCGACTCCATTCGTGGCGAATTATCGAGCACCGATCGGTGATCGGACTATCGATCGACCCAACCTATGACAATCGATCGCTAGGCCATAACCCGCAATAAACCCTAGTTGACTCGGTCGGTCGGCGCCACATGGCACCGGTCATTGGCACACCTCAAACATGAGGTTTTAACTCAAGTATGGTTCCCATACTTGCTAGACCACCTTAGCCTAGACCTAAGCCTTCTAGTCACCTCCATCACCTCACGCCTCTGGATCCCTCCAAGTCATCCATGACTTGTTCATCCATCGCGCTTAGCCTTTAGGTGCTTCCGGCTATGTCATGCTAACGGTGTCTACACCGCCAAGGTACATTGGACTTATGCCGCCAAGACTCCGCTTGGACTTTACGCCGCCAATATCAAACCCTTGGACTTCTCAAATGCCAAGACTCAAGCTTGGACTTTCCCTTGCCAACCCATGTTGGACTTTCCATGCCAAGACCATGCTTGGACTTTCCTTGCCAACCCATGTTGGACTTTACATTGCCAAGTGTCCGACTTGGACTTTCCATGACAATTATATTGTCATATGTTTTTGTCGAAACATCAAAACACATCAAAACATCACTCGAGCCAAACTCGAGTCCTGGTCAATCGTGACCTGGGCCAATTGCACCAACAATCTCCCCCTTTTTGATGTTTGACAAAAACCAAACAAATAATTGAGTTAGAATACTAACTCAAATCCTTTACCAATTATCCCAGATGTTCTCCCCCAAACATTCTTCCCCTTTTTGACTAACATCAAAAAGGTTTTCTCTCCAAGGAGGTCAATGTCTCATGTCCCAATGAGATCTTACAATCTTCCCCTTGATCCAAAAATACCTAGGATGCCTTTGGGAAGTCCCTAAACCAATAGGAACTCTAAACCATCAAAATTAAGGTTAGAAATTCAACATTGAACTTTCCACACCTTAAAATTGATACAAACCCTAAACAACTCTCCTAATCCATATCCAATAGCTTTTCACCCTTTATTATGCTTCCCAAAGCATATCCTAGGGTTAGGAGTGGTTAGGGACCTTTGCCATGGCTGAACACGGACTAACCAAACTTAGTTGATCACACATTCATCACCGACCGCACTGTAGTCATCGACTGATAACTGAAATTTCCGAATTTCAGTTATCAGAATCGAGTTTCAGAAAATCATAAATAATTATACGTATATCGAAAAATCACGAAATTTGATACGTATAATACCTATGACCAATACAATGGGTGAAAAATGTTTGAAAATTATTTTACCCATAAAATAGTGAATTTGATACAAAACTCAAAACCATTGAAATTTTCAATGTTTTGGCCCTATTTTGTATCAACTTCATCAATGGTGATTGCTATCAAAAGATAGACTTCACCAAGGTTTTTCAAAATGATTTTAAAATGTTTTCAAAACCTTATCTTGGATCATATTCCTTGGGCTCTATGTGTGTGACTTGTACACGAGCTCTCCTAATGATCCACAACTAAAATTAGATGAGTTTTAGTTCATCTAGATGCAAAAACTATGCACCTTGAACTTAGCTCATATCCTAGCATCTCACATGTATCTATGGTGTATAAATACACATACATGTCAATTAGATGTGAGATGTGAGTTTTGTTCTCCCTAAACTAGGGTTTCATGCATTTTCTATCCTAGCTCTGATACCACTTGTTAGTAATCGTTGGAATGGCTAGAGGGGGGGGGTGAATAGCGTAGATGAAATTCGCTCGCGTTTGTGTCTACAATTTCGTTAGTGCGCAGCGGAAAAAGAAATAATAAAAGCGATAACGAAATAGACAACAAGCTAACACAATGATATAACGTGGTTCGGAACCGCACGGTTCCTACTCCACGGATCGAGCTCTAAAGAGCCCTAGTGATGCACACGCACTCACTAATGATAAACACTCCTTCTCGACACAAGTCGGAGGCGGAGAAACCCCTTACAATAGATCTTACAACAGTAAGAATGAAATACAAGCAATATACAATGTAAATATGAAATACAAGTAAAGAAAAGACTTTACAACACTTGTTTTGATTGCTTGAATGCTTGGTTGCTTGCTTGCACTTGGAGACCTGATTTGCACCAACAAATCGCCCCAATAGCCCTCAAGAACCGGTTGCTTTTTCCTCCATCACGAGCTCCATATATAGCTTCAACCTGTGCTGGAAAAAGTCTATCAGTCGACTGATCGAGACCATCAGTCGACTGATGCCACTGTTGTCGTGAGACAACGGCTAGTTCCACATTGGATAAGTCCAACGAAACTACCATCAGTCGACTGATTGTGACCATCAGTCGACTGATGGAGTCCTCACTCGACCAGTCGAGTCTCAACTCCATTCTGTGGCCGAATTCTCGAGCACCACGATCATTGCTCGAGCCATCGATCGTCAACCTATGGCGTCATCGCTAGGCTATAACCCGCATAAAACCCTAGTTGACTCGGTCGATCGCCACATGGCACCGGCCGACCGCACACCTCAAACATGAGGTTTTAACTCAAGTATGGTTCCCCCATACTTGCTAGACCACCCTTAGCCTAGACCTAAGCCTTCTAGTCACCTCCATCAGCCTCACGCCTCTCGGATCCCTCCAAGTCATCCATGACTTGTTCATCCATCGCGCTAGCCTTCAGGTGCTTCCGTCGGCTATGTCATGCTAACGGTGTCTACACCGCCAAGGCACATTGGACTTACGCCGCCAAGACTCCGCTTGGACTTTACGCCGCCAACCATTGGACTTATGCTGCCAAGACTCCCGCTTGGACTTTACGCCGCCAATATCAAACCCTTGGACTTCTCAAATGCCAAGACTCAAGCTTGGACTTTCCCTTGCCAACCCATGTTGGACTTTCCATGCCAAGACCATGCTTGGACTTTCCTTGCCAACCCATGTTGGACTTTACATTGCCAAGTGTCCGACTTGGACTTTCCATGACAATTATATTGTCATATGTTTTTGTCGAAACATCAAAACACATCAAAACATCACTCGAGCCAAACTCGAGTCCTGGTCAATCGTGACCTGGGCCGATTGCACCAACATAAATGATCTATTTAGATCAGCTAAGAACACCTGCGCATACTCTAGGGTTGATGTACGACTGGAGTGTTGATATTGTAGTGACATGATGTCATACAATTATCATTATCATTGAGATGATTATTATATCATCAGCTTAGAGTAAAGGAAATGCAGGCGTGTAGAGACGACAATTTCATACTTGGTATGAATTGTATGGATTTTGATTAAGTTGCTAGATTAATTAACGATTTAGTCGCCACTGGATTTGAGAATCGTGTCTCCTGAACACGATTGGATTCCTTTGTAGTTGTTGGAGTTGCGTAACTTGGCCACTGTTGATTGTGGTAGTTGGAGTTGCGCACTCGACCACCGTAGATGGTGGTTTTCCTTGTATGTTTTGGTTAGTACTGTAGATGTGGATAGAATGTTTTAGCATTACTATACCACAGACTTGTTTGACAAAGGTGATGATGAAAATCATTTAATCGGAAGCTGGTGAAACTAGTTATAAGGCTTAGACGGCGGTTAACTTTTACACGAGTATTAGTTAATCCTTCCGGAGTGGATAAAAGGATGTTATACGCAGATGCGTCATTTCAGGGATTGGAGCGATTCCGATGTAGTTGAATGAGGCGTACCTTATGCTTACGTCAATTAAGAAACTACGAGATAGGTTGTTATATACATGACGTGCATTTAGTAGTTATTATTTGGATTTGTAGAGGTATGGAGCAGAAGTGCTCATTGAATTTAACTAGCTACTCGGTAGCTACTATGGAGTTGTTGGAGCGCGAACAGTTGCAACAATTGCAACAAGGGAGATTGATTGCTATAGTCTTCCATGCACTTACAGTGTGTGTGGAGTGTATCTTGGATGGTTGATGGATTTCTATTTTGAGAAAATAATTCCCCGTCTCTGATAAGGATTGTGGGTTCCGGAGTTGCAGTGTTTAAGGAAGAGTTGCTACAGAAAGCACATCATTCGAGATGGGCTATATACCTTGGTGGTACTCTGATGTACTGAGAGTTGAACGTTTATACTGGTGGAATGGTGTAAAGAGAGTTATAGCAGATTTTGCTGCTCGATGTTTAGTATGCCAGTAGGTGAAGGCTGAACATCAGAAACTTGCTAGATTGCTCTAGAAAATTCCGATTCCGGAATGGAAGTGGGAGCATATCACGATTGATTGTGTTACGGGATTGCCTAGAACCCGTAAAGGGCGTGATGCAATTTGGGTGATTGTGGATCAACTGACCAAATCAACTCATTTCCTTCCTACTCATGGGTCGTACTCATTGGACCATACGACAACGTTGTATTACCGAAATATTATCAGATTGCGTGGGGTACTTTTAAGTACCATATCGGATAGAGATTCACGATTTATCTCGCGATTTTGGCAGAGTCTGCACCATACTATGGGCACAGAGCTTCGGCTTAGTGCAACATTTCATCCGCGGACTAATGGACTGTCTAAGCATGACATTCAAACGTTGGAGGATCTATTCAGATCTTGTGTCATGGATTATGGAGGTGTAGCGTATCGGTTGGCTTTACCTCCGACACTTGCGGGTGCTCACAACATATTTTCCTGTTGTTATACTGAGGAAATACGTGTCTCATGTTGACCATGTTCTGAAAGAGGTTCCGATTCTACCTCAATCTAATGCGACTTACGAGGTGATTCCAGGGTGGAGCCTGGGTCGCAAGGAGCGACAGTAGCGGGACGAAAATCATCCGACTCGTAAAGGTTGGATGACAGCATCATACCGATGAGGAGGCTATGTGGGAGCTAGAAGATACTATCCGAGCTCGATGGTCTCATCTGGTCACTTGAGAAAGGTATGTGGTCCTTTCGGAAACTTGCTTGAAGTAAATTTTTTTGCATGTTAGTACGAAATTTGGGGACCAAATTTTTATAAGTGGGGGAGAATGTAAAATATCGCAGAAAAAAAAATAAATAAATAAAAATATTCCTCGGTAATTGATAAAACATCTTGTGGAATTTTTCAGAATTTTTTAGAAATTTTTTCTGGAATTAAACGGAGGTCTTATGGACATTTTATGGGGATAAAGCGGATAGACTTTTGTAAAGCCTGTTTAGACTATCTGCAAGGAATTAACGGGTTTAATTTAAACCCTTTATATTCTTTCCGTTTCCCTTATTTCCCCACCCGCGCCGTTCCTCTTCTCCTCCCGAACCTTTCTTCCTCGCGATCCCTCTTTTCATCTCTGCCGTCGGCTTCTCCCTGGCCACGTACAACACGAGCCGCTGGCCGATCGCGCGACGTCGATCGGCCACGCCGGTAGACACCGCCAAGTCGGTGCCGGCCGGCCTCCAGACGACGCAAACCTCAAGCCAGCCGCGAGCTCTCGTTGCTCTTCGATCGCCGGTGCCCTAAGCCAGCAGCGAGTTCTCCTTGCTCTTCGATCGCCGGCGACCAAAGCAAGTTCGTTGTTCCGGTCAGCTTGCCCTTCGCTCTGCCCCTTTCGCGGTCGCCCTCTGACCGTCGCGACACGCTACCACCGTGAGTTGGATTAGCTGCTGCTGCCTCCCAATCCAGCCGATCCCCGCTTGATCTTCGCCGGATCTGGCCTTCCCACTCGCCGCCGCCTCTGACCGTCGCAACAAGCCGCCACCGTGAGTTGCATTCTGTTGTTGGCTTCCTCTTCCCCCGCGGGCATTCTCGTCGTCACTCGAGGTCTGATTTTTTTGCCATTTCTCGAGTACGGTCCAGTCGCCGCCCTTCGTTGATGCAAACAACAGCGATCCCAGTTCGATCTGCCATCGTCGTCTCCTCCTTCAGCCCCCGCCCACACGCGACACTGCTGAGGGATTTGGGGCCGAGATGTGATGCAACAGTTGGTGATCTTGTGTTACGGGCAGTACTTCCCAGCGAACAGGGCAATTGGGAGAGTACCGGTGGTGAAGTTTCAATTACAGGTAAGTGGGATCAATTTTTCCTATTAGCATATGTTAAGTTCGGTGTGTGAATCTTGGAAAAGCTTGCAGACTCGAGAAGAAGAGGATAGAGTCTAGTAAGACAATAGGAGTGGCTGTGGAGCTATTATGATGATCAAAATTAAACTGGAAAGCACACCAGCGATGCAGCTATTGGTGGTTCGAGCGTGTTTGTGAATCAACCCACCGTGGGTTCATGGTAAGCTTGTTTAGATTTCTGTCCTATGAATTGGGGATATAAATAGCTATTTTAGAGGGGATTGGTGATATAGCAGAATCTTTGTAGGATTGGCAGATCAGAGTTGGAATTGGTTTCCTAATTTGATTATGGGATTCAGATCTGATGAGGATCAAGAGATGGTGGTTGATTGCAACAATTGTAAGGTAAGTTTTGATTTTGGTATTGTTATGAAGTAGGATGTGATACCTTTATAGTTGATGTTAGAGTTGACTCATGAATGATACGGTGAATGTAATCTGATTAAGGTTGGAGAGTGTTGAATTAGTTGGATATAATGATCGATGTAGGATTCGATTTAATCATTCGATGTAAAATAGAACTTAGTTATGTTCTATGTGTTCTTTTGCAGGACCTTGATTGGTGATAGAGGTTTGCACGCGTGGATAGCTAGCATGAGCTATTTAGCAGGTGAGTAATTTCCTACCTGGTCCGGGTAGTTGTATTTCATTCAGATTTAGTCATTGATATGAGCATGTTAGGTGTTCATATTACCTTGACCCTGTTCTTTTTATCGTATGCTTGATCCTTTACTGTTGTCTATTAACTCTATTGCTGATATCATGTTTATTTTATCATGATTAGGAGTTATACATATAGGTGATGAAAGTAACTTAGAATTTGTTTAAGTTAAGTGCAAATAGTAAAGTCCGGATGACAATCTGATTGTACATTGGGCAAAAAGGTCATCCGTAGGTAGATAATGTCTTTAACCTAGGGTTAGTTCTAGTACTCTTAGGTTGTATGTTACCACCGAACATGTATTGTGTAAATGGTCAGAGGAATGATACTTAGGGTATCGCTACGAACCGGTGATCCTAGCTTGTTATAATCAGATGAGTACAACTCTCTACAAGATAGAGAGTGTGTCCATCAGTTGAGTACGACTCTCTACAGGATAGAGAGTGTGTCGATTAGATTGGTATGACTCTCTACAGGATAGAGAGTATTATGATCAGTTGAGTATGACTCTCTGTAGGATAGAGAGTGCGTTGATCTGGTTAGTATGATTCTCTGTAGAATAGAGAGTCTATGGTGGATGTCTGTATGTGAGACATTGCATTCATGCATTTGCATGCACGCTGGCGACGAGGTCTCCCTTGTGGTTGAGAGTGTCGCTAGTCATCCTGCCTCTACGGTTACTCATAGGAGGAGTCACCCGTGTGAGGGCAGAGCATTGTGGTGCCGCACTCTACCACTATAGACGGTGGTAGTTGGATTTGCGTGCCGTAGTCCTGCGTGTGTGACACTCGACCACTCATGGGTAGTGATTGTCGGAGTGGCCAACAGCAGGGACCCCCATCGTGTAGCTTGCTCTTTACGCTTATATGCTACTCGATCATACTGCCCACTCGGCCACTCGAGAGTAGTGGTTGGTGTTGAGTTGGGACAGTTGTCATGCTCGAGCCACCGAGGCCACACTGGGGTCGTGGTAGCTTTAGGGTGAGCCGACATGACCATGCATGCTGCATAGCCATATCTGATGGCGCTTTGCATATTACCATATATATATACATATATGCATGTATATATATATATATGGATGGTGGATGATTGAGATTAATATATATATAGATACAGTCTATATATATATGATTATTGTGATGTTGCATTTGTTTGTACTATGCTTGCTGCATTTGGGTGGACATCATATTCATGCATGTTTCTTGCATATGTTATACAGTTGTGTCGGATATTGGTATGTGTTGGATAGACCATAGATACTTTGGCCTGTAGCATGAGTAGATTATGTGTTGGTATTACTCTTCCTGTTATATATATGTTGGATATATGTTCAGGTTGGATCAGAGTAGCGTAGCAGACTTCAGGTATGTCTGCATTTTATGTTATTCATTTCAGTTAGACGGTATATGCTTGTATTTATATACTATGCTGATATACCTGTTGTACATCTAGATTATGTTGTCGAAATACATGTGATATTACATATGTACATGTTTTCTATTACCTGCTGAGTTTTACTCACCACCCCCGCGGACCCTGGGTTTTCTGTCGCCCAGGTAACAGGTAGCCGACTTCGTGATGGACTTGGAGCACCGCTGGCTGGCATCATCTCATCTCAACTCCGAGAGTCCGAATTTTTGGTGTTATCATTTGTATTCCGTTATGGATTTATTTTATGTGATGATTGTAGTTGTGACTATTTATGTTGTATCCCTTTTCTTCCTTTCTGGTTTTATTATGGTGTCCTGAGTCGGTGTTAGTCATACCGATATGCTGTGTGTTGTCGCTTGTGAGATTGTAGTATGTTTCCGCTGTCTTGTGTAGTTTTTGTTTTCATATATATATATTGTTGTTATTGTGGGCCTACGGGCCTTGTATTAACCCGAAATGTTGTCACGTACAGGGGAGATGCTGTCCATTTGATTTTCGGCTCGGCATGCTCTCGGGGCGTGACAACTGGTCGGGTAGATGTAATGATTTCCAGATTTAGACATAGATATGAACATATTAGGTGTTCATATTACTTTGACCATGCTCTGTTTATCGTATGCTTGAACTTATCGTTGATATATATGTGTGCTCGATTATTGATAACACATATTCCCTAGCATGATCTAGAAGTTACAGATGTGATGTAAGTAGGTTTAACTGTTTAGTAGGGTATAGATGTTAGAGTACGGAGGATGACCTAAATTGTAAATTTGGCAAAAAGATCCTCTGTGGATAAGTATGACCCTAAATGTAGGACTCATTCCATACCTGTATGTTGCACCTTTATTTACCAACCACGGGTTGGGTAAATGGTCAGGTGAGTTGTGGACAGTGTGTCGCTACGGACCGATGGTCCTAGCTTGTCATGATCAGATGAGTATGACTCTCTATAGGATAGAGAGTGTACTGATCAATTGGGTGTGACTCTCTGTTGAACAGAGAGTCTATGGTAGATGCCTGTAGGTGAGACAGTACCCTCATATCATTGCATGCATACTGACGACATCGTCTCCCCTTGGGGTTGAGAGAGAGTCGTCAATCATCCTGCCTCCCAGGTTACTTCCAGAGGAGTAACTGGTGTGAGGGTAGAGCATTTATTGTGCCGCACTCTACCACTATAGATGGTGGTAGTTGGAGTTGTGTGCAGTTGTCCTGGGTGCGTGGTACTCGACCACTCATTGGTAGTGTTAGTCGGAGTGGCCAACAGCAGGGACCCCCGTTGTGTAGCGAGCTCTTTACGCTCATATGCTACTTGATCATACTGCCCACTCGGCCACTCTATAGCAGTGGTTGGTGTGAGTTGGGACAGTTGTCATGTCGTGCCACCTAGGCCACACTGGGGTCGTGGTAGCGAGTAGGGGTGAGCAGGCATGACCATGCATGCTGCATTGTCGTGTCATACGGTGTTTTGCATATGGTTATATATATATACATACCTGCTTGTATATATATATATATATATATATATATATATATATATATATATATATATATATATATATATATATATATATATATATATATATATATATATATATATATATATATATATATATATATATATATATATATATATATATATATATATATATATATATATATATATATAGATATATATATATATATATATATATATATATATATGGATGATGGTGATTAGTATACATACAGATACAGTCTATATGTATACTCACTTTGATGATGCATTTGTATGTACTATGCTTGTTGTATTTGTTTGTACATATTCATATATGCTACTGCATTTCCTGTATGGTAGTAGACTGGTACTTGTATACCTGTTGGTTATTCATGGTGATACCCTTGGATCATATTCAGGATATTGTGTGACTTAGTACTATTCTTTTATACCCTATGATGTGGTTATTTGCCCAGGTTGGATCAGGATAGAGTAGTTGACGGTCAGGTATGTCAGCATCGTTGTTATTCAGTTTATTTAGTGTATGCATGCATATATACCTTTTTATGCTGATGTATATCCGTTGTTCGAGTAGATTTAGACTGTTGAATGACATGTAATATTGATACATATATTTACATGTTTTCTCTGATCACCTGCTGAGTTTTACTCACCACCTCCGACCCTGGGTTTTTCTCGCCTGTAATGTGTAGACGCCTTTGTGCGATTTACTTGGAGTCGCTACCGACCGATCCATCCCATCTCCGTTTTCCGAGTCTCCCAAGGAGTTCGTTTTTGGTTATGTCTTGGACTTTGATATGTATGGACTTGTTGTTGTTATGGATTTTGTCGTGATATCGTGGACTCTATTTGTGTAGTCATTTTATTTACGGTTTTATGATTGTAGATTTGTCAGGTGGTGTACACCTGTATGTTGTTGGTATGTATGTTGTGGGTATGTGCTCTTTATTTCCGCTGCTGTTATGTTGATATATTATGTTGTTGTTGTGGGCCTACGGGCCTTGTATTAACCCGAAATGTTGTCACGTACAAGGGAGATGCCGTCCGTTTGATTTTCGGCACGGTATACTCTCGGGGCGTGACAGATGATGAAGAATACTAGAGGCAAATGTAATCGTCTTTTACTAAAACGATTCAAAGAATACTTCATCTATGTAGGATAATAATTAGAAGCGGAGTCAAAATTGAAAATTATATGGGGATAATTATTGACAATGGTATATAAAAATGAAAAAATAATTATGATAGATTAAATAAAAATTTTCTTTTTAGGGGGAGTTGAAGCCCATCCTAGTCCAAGATGGCTCCACCTCTAATAATAATGAAGGGAGAGAGTTTGCCCCAGGCAACGATGCGTTGGTTAATCACGAGACTCCTCTCTGTATTTTCAAGAGTCAATTCTGTCCTTCAACAGTGTGTGTTGTGCGGGTGGTGATGTTCGATGCCTCCATCTCAGCGTGGTCGATCCTTCCTAGTGTCGCATGGGTTTCCAATATGCATTGACCATGCATCATCCTGATTCAGTCTCGTCAACCAATGACGTTAGTCGTTGAGCCAGGTCGATTAATCATCAAGACTAGCAAGAAAGAGAAATTGTACCTGAATATCTGATGTAAAAAAGGGAGAGAGTTTCATCTTATGAATTTGACAAGTAAAAATAAGGTAAAGACTTCTCTCTAATAAGTTGTATGATATTATTAAAATGCTTTATGTATAAATATTTTGATTTAAAACAAGTTAAAATTGATCTAGCAAAACAATTATTATATTTTTATTTAAAAAGGAATTCAAAAATATTAAGAATGAAAATGTAAAATTAGGGGATAGGTAGAAACCCTTAAATTAACATTCATTTTTTTATTAGTTATTGTAATCTGAATTTATTGTTAAATATTTTTAAGAAATAAAATTTTCCAACAAGATTTATAGTTTGGAGAACCAAATATATTTTTAAAATCCCTAAGAAACAAATTAGAAATGTATGAAGATTTTTAATTCCAAAATGCATGTGGTAATTCTATTGACACAAATTAATTTTGGTGTCAAAATTAATTTTAAATTATTAATAAAAATTTTAAAATAATAAACCATGAGAAATAAATACATCATTAATAAGTGGTCGGTATAAGATTGTATGTTTAACCTAAAAACCATGTTGAAAACTAAGAAACTGTTGATTCCATTCATGCTAAATTCTATAAGAAAATTTGATATCTCTTCTGTTAATGTTAAAATTTTGTGATTTTTGAATGTTTAGAAATTTTTAAATAATTTTTTAAAATAATCATACTTTTTAAAATTAAATGTTTAATTTGTAAAAATGAAAATAAATTTTTCAATGAAATTATTTTTATGTGGAAAAATTGAATTTGTAATGTACTTAGTTAAAATTTTAGAATTTTTTGAAATTAAAAAATAAATAAATAATTTTTCAAAATTTACTAAGATACAATTTAAAATCATAATTAATTTCCAATTTAATTGAAATTATCAAAATAGATTTATGACATTTCTTTATTCCTAGATCATCGGACTCTCACGTTTTGATATATGTTATCAAAGAGAGAGAAAGATTAAGTTATAATAAGATTAGTCTTTTATCAATTGATTAAGTTGAGAAAAAAATTAAAACTATAAATATAAGGGGAGTCAATTATATATATTTCAATTATTTGTATTTTTATCTTTATATATATTTTTTATTTTTATCCTGACTTAAATTATATTAGCACACATCATAGTGAAAAAGATTATTAGTACTCCGAATGACTAAAGAATAGATAGTTGAACTCCTATGTGATATGAACTAAGATTTTTGATATGTTGTTAAATAAGTTTAAGTTTTGCTATATTACTATTTTATGTATCTAAGGGACTCAAGAGAACATCTAAGTGTTCGATGGCTCAAGTTTTGATACAGTATAATGAAGAATGGTGTGAGACACTCGAAGAATTAAAAAGGATGACAAATATCAAAGACAGTGAAACTTTGACAAAAGACAACTGAATATGAAGGATGATGTGGAAAAAGAACTGATAGATTTGATGCCCTGAGGTACAAAAAACTTAATGGAAGAGTACTTTGATGGAGCAAAAAAAATACACGAATAGGGAACCGAAAGGACTCGATGCATTCAAAGAATAAGAAGTCGGAAGGAAGGCTGCACAAGGTAAATTAGTGAAATGAATTGAATGATGACTTATATTCAGGGCAAAGATAGAAGCTCAAATTAGATTGATTAGGTCCTAATTGACTTGAGTTCAGGGTCATCAGATGTGATTCAGATGACCTATGTGAATATTTTCACATATATTTTTAAATAGTTTCTTTGTGTTTGTTTTGTTTGGTTTATCGGAGTTTCTGTATTCAACAAGTGATTAAATAATATGTGTTTTTTAGTTTCATTGAGGGAAAATGCATTTTTTTTATCAATTACTCATGGCGAGTTTGTGGTAACTTGTTTCACATATAGTTGTCTCAAATGTGATCTGAAATTTTAGCATTATTAAATTTTAATTAATTAATTATCATTTAATATTGAAGCATTTCTTGTAATTAAATCTGCCTCTTAATATGAGCACTGTATTTTCAAAGCTTGCTCCGGTGTCTTGCACTTCGTCACGAAGAGTACTGGTGCAAAAGGCTAGCTACAAGGTGAGTTTCTGTCGATGCTATTGTTAAATATATACCATCATTCATTAGAATGTTTTATCAACTATGTTTGCTTATCCCTGTCGAGAGAATTTCGAGTTCTTGTATATAACAGTGAGTGGTAAGCACAAAGCTCAACGTGCTAAATCAATAAATAAGTCTAATGATGGTTATCTGATTTCCTTCGGTTTGCTAGTTAAAGAATACGTCAATTCTGCTGTCAGGCATGTGCTGCTTTGGCAGGTCAGTAAGTTTATCTCATAGCCCTATTTTGCAGGATAATGATCATTTGCAATTGGGACACTTAAAGGTTGTCAGTTCTCATAACTAATTGAATTTTTCAAAACCAGTATACCCCACTGAAACTGCAAACCTTTTCAGTTTCAGGGAATTCCGATAGTTTACCCAATGCCCCACCGACCCAATCGAAGGTCAACTCGATAGGCGCTTGACTTGATAATCCAACAAGAGACGACTCGATTGGCGTCGACCTATTGTGAATCATTATCTTGTGGCTAACTTATCATTTGATTTTAACGGGATAAAGACTTAAAACTCTGTTATAATCGAGAATTATTTTGCCCTCAAAAGTTCATCACAAGGGGGCAAGAGCCATGTTACGACAATTCCATAACCAGAAACCGCACTTTGCCTTGCAATATTAGCTTCTTAGCTCAAAAACTAACATGTTCTCATTGTCTAGTGGTTGTCAATGGGATACAAAGATGTGTGTAAAAAAGAAAGATTTGCATTAGTCAAATGAACACAAATGAGGTCATTGTGACACAATGTCTATTCCCAGGGCGGAGATAGGATTTTCGATCACAGTAGACAACAATATAACATAATTAATAAAATAAAATAAAATTTTATAATTACAAAGTACCATAAAATAATTACATTACAATTATTCTTTTTGAGTTTTTATATTTTGAAACTTGGTAAAATAACTTCATTATCAACTATTAAAAATATATCTTTTTCTATATAGACAATAAAATTATAATTATCCAATCATTACTCATTCGATTATGCAATTTGTCTTTCACAATTCTCATAACAAAATTACTCTCCCTACAATGACAATCCTAACCAATAAAATTAATGTCAATGTCAAAAACTTATAAATCAATGAGTATATTATATTTTTCTTTGATATAACTAACTTTTCTGAAAGATCATCAAGGTCTTTCAATCCTTGAAATGCTTTTTGTTAGAATGCATATTACATATATAAGTTTCAAGTTGATCATCAAGATGATTCAGAATATGTACTTGAACTAACTTCTCTTATGAATGTATAATAGCAATTGCTCACACTGGATCCTTATATGAGTTGTGCCCTATTGATGTATAATTTGTGACTAAAAATATTAATTTATATGTCATTTAAAGATTTTAGTAGTATTTAACTTATTAATGTTAATAATAATATCATTTTTTTTCCTCTCTTTTTCTTCAAAATAAAATTTATAATATAAATATAATTTATAACTTATTTTATTTTTTAAAAATAATAAAAAAACAAAAAAATAATTACAGTTTAAATTTTATTCTTCCAAATCTCCTTAATTGGAGATTGTAATATGCAATATAGTTAAAATATAATAATTTGATAAAATAATTATTATTATAACAAAATTTCTAAACCCAACACACTGGGACCATACAAGCTCTGCATGCTCATGTTTGTTCCTTAGAAACTATTGGTACAGCGGCACCTAAGTCGAATCTGTATTTTGATTATGACAAAAGACGTAAACTCAAGGATATATCATTATCTCACGAGCTGAATCAAGTGTGCAGAAAAGTGTTAAAACTGGAGCTGAAGGCTAGCGACACCCGGAGGAAGCCGCGGTGGTCGGGCGACACTCGAGTGACTTCGGAGGGAGCCGAAGGAATCGAGTGGAAGGTCGGAAGCAAAAGCAACACGTAAGTATCGAGGTAAGCTCGTGTGTGCGAGCGTAAGTGAGGTCGTATCCTCTTTACGGGGATGATCTTAAGCATAGATCTGACCAAAGACATCCTATAGATGGTCTAGGTCGAGATCGGACGGTCGACGACCGTCGGAATTATGTTTTTGTTGAGCTAACTTTGACTTGCAGCAAGCATCGATTTGCCCGACTTGGAGGACTCATTGCCACAATCAATCGATCCGGAGGTCGGCGACTCGACTGATGCTACCATCAGTCGACTGATGATGGCCATCAGTCGACTGATGGTCAAGGATCAGCCTCGAGAAGTCAAGCTCTATCACCATTTTTCAAGGAGGTTTTGTGCCCAATTCCTATTGGTTGAAGACCCATTCGATGAGGGGCTTAAAGGCTATAAAAGGAGGGCTTGTCCTAGGGTTTTTCATCAATTAAAAAGCTTCCAAGTGCTTCTGATACGCTACGAGTCTCTGACATCCCTATGACGAAGCGCTGCCGAGACGACGACTCAAGCTCCAAGATTCAAGTCTTCAAAAGTCGTCGGTATAATCTTTAATTTGTATAAGTTGTTCTTATTTCGAGCTTTAAATCATATCAAGGAGAGGGGGAGTGTCCCTCTACCTTGAGTCTTTCTTGAGTTTTTGTATTCGTTTAACTCCTATCTCCAACGAGAAGGAGTTCGTTTAGTGTTTTGCCCACCGTGAGTGGTCAAGGACCACTAGGGCCTTGGAGTAGTAGCCTTCGGCTACGAACTAAGTAAAAAACCCATTGTCTCTTCTATTTTAGATTTATCTTCCGCTGTGTATACTCGTGATTTACCGAACGAATTCAAAGAAAAGTTTCTATCGCTATTCACCCCCCCCTCTAGCGATCCGCTTCGATCCAACAATTGGTATCAGAGCCGGGGGTGCTCAGATTCGGTGCAACCACCGGTCGAGCATTGTTTTGTTTTCGTATTTATCGTTTTAAGATTTCTCCCACACTACTAATCCAAGACCAAGTCTTGGTACATAGTTTTTGGTTGTGTTTTTGCAAGTATTAATTGCCTTCGGAGTACCTCACGATCAAACGAGCATAACTTTTGCTACAAGTGGACTCACAAAACGATCTACCCACCAAATCGAAGCTCTCTGAGAGATCTACACTTCTTATTGGGGTTTACCCTGTAACAAGCTGTTTTTATCCCCAAAAATCGACGTTTAGTACCCTTTTGGGGACATCGAAGGTTATGAGTACTTACTTTTTGTTTAGTTTCTTATCTCTTTGTTTAACTTTCTATTTCTCGTTTGTTTCCTTTTATTTTCCGCACCACTAATCCAAGACTCGAGTCTTGGCAAGTTTTTTTTTGTTTTTTTTGTGTGTGCAAGTTTTTCTTTATAACCCACATTGAGGGGTACAACACCACCCGACCTCCGTTCTTTAGCGGAGATGATTTCCGTTACTGGAAATGTCGGATGGAGTGTTTTCTAAAAACACAAGTCGAGTCTTGGATAATCATCCAAACCGGCTTTGCTCTACCCACCAATGATCAAGGCGAGCCCTTGGATTTCAACAAGTGGACCAATGCAACCAAGAGGCAAATCGAAGCCGATGCAAGAGCAACCCAAATATTGCAATGCGGTTTGTCTAAGGAAGAGCTCAACCGCATCGGACCCTTCATCAGCGCAAAAGATCTATGGACAAAACTCATAGAACTACACGAAGGGACTAACAACGCGAAGGTAAGTAAGCGTGATTTGCTACTTAATAAATTGTATAACCTAAAAATGCAGGAATGTGAGACGGCAACGCAACTACACGCCCGCGTCCAGGACATTGTCAACGGCTTGCACACCATCGGACACAAGGTCGAAAACCATGACCTCCTAAGGTATGTTCTTAACTCATTTCCTAGGACTACCTTGTGGGCATCCATGGTTGATGCCTACAAGGTTTCTAAGGATCTTTCAAAGCTTAGGTTAGACGAGTTATTTTCCAAGTTTGAACTTCACGAGCAAACTAATATGGTTCGGGCCGAGAGAGGTATTGCTCTACTTGCAGGACAAAGAAGCAAGACACCCACCAAGCAAGAAGATGGACTCAAACCCGAAGATGAATCAGAGTCCGAATCCGAAAAGGTGGAAGCAATAGTGAACGTAGTGCGGAAGATCGTTCGAGGGAAAGGAGGCTACTAAAAAACAAAAAGAGGGCACAATTCAAATCAAGTCAAAAGAAGGCGTTTCATGCAACATGGGACAACGAAGAAGGTGTCGGCATAGCATGCATGGCAAGACCCGAAGAGTCCGAGTCCGAGTCCGAATCTGAATCAAACTACAACACCGACTCCGAACTCGAGGACTACTTCGAGAAGCAACTCAAAGCCGGACCGAAAGATAAAATCAAGGTTAGCCGCTCACTAATTCATACGCTTTACAATACAATTAAATTGCTAACTAGGAAATTAGCTAAATCCAAGTCTAGGGTCGAGTCCTTGGTTGAGGAGGTTGAAACCCTCAAACAAGAGACACCCCTAAACTCTTCGACTAGTCGAGTTCAAGAGGAGGACTCAACTCGAGTTGAAAAACTCGAAGAAGAGAACTCTCTCTTGAAAGGGCAAGTCCAAGAGCTCGAAGCTCGGTTGAACAAGTTCTCGACAGGGTCCAAGAATCTTAACCGACTTCTTGGAACTCAGAGAGCCGTGTACGTGTGCAGGCGGGACTCGGATATAGCTCAAAGACTACGAATATATCTTACATGTCTATCGTAAACCGTAGTCATCATCGAGTCCAAGCGTGGGTCCCGAAAACTTTATTAAACTCACATATAAGGACCAATAGGTTTTGGATTCCCAAGGATCAAGTTCATTACTTGACCAGACCATGAGTTCAATGATCCAGGAGCTAATACCAAAATAGTATATCCGATAACCTAAACCTCTTATTTCTTTTAGAATGGTTAGATAGGACTATAACTCGTCAATGCTTGATAACATAGTACCGGGGACGGCGAGATGATGATACGCTAGGAAAGCGGAGTCTTGTGTATTCGGGCTAGATAAGGTGTATCTAGTTCGGTTCACTCGACCGAGTGGAACTAGCTGAAGCTACCTCGCCGTATCCTAGACTAGTTAGACCAGGAAGTGGTCTTAGGTGAGTCAAGTTACTACTTTCTCGAAATTGGCTTTGTCTAAGGAAGTGGTAGTTTTTCCGATCAAAGAAGACCCCTGTGCCTCGCCACGACCTGGAAGCCAAGATCTTGAAAAGGTGACTTGATGAGCTTAGGATCAAATCCGAATCTAACGCAAGGTTGACAAGTTTCAAATCATTAAAACTTAATCAAGATAAAATTGGAATCATCTCACACAACATATAAGGTGACCAATTCTAAGACACTTAGAATAGGTGAGATGAATAAGGAATAATTTCAATTTACATAATCTTTTCAAAAATGCTATCTATTTTTCAAACTATTGACCGTAAACATTTATTTTCGGACAAAACTCTAAATATACAACCTTCTAGGTCAATGTTTAGCGCCCCCTAACTCTTCTGTACCTTATATATTTGATTAAGGGGGAGAGCAAACTAACTCTAAGGGTTTTATATATTTTCAAAAGTTATTAGCGTATAAGTATTGTGGAACTCAAAGCTAATTTTATAAGTATTTTGAAAATCAAACTTAGTTTCCAAAAACTTTCATTATTGGTGCAGAGGGCTATACCTCGTACCAAATTAAATCAAGACACATGCTTGGACTCATGTTAGATAATCTTTATGCATGTTACCTTTTCTATTAAAAAACCCCTACTTTTTATATAAAACCCCACACTTTTTTTGATTCATGGCAAAAGGGGGAGAAGAGCATAAGTTAAGGAGGAGAACAAAATTTAAAATTTTGAAAATTAAAACTTTTGTTTTAAAACTCACCGAAGGTTAAGAGGGAGTTCACTAAAAATGAGCGTAACGTTTATCTTACTCATTTTCTGCTTTATATTTTCCCTTAACTTTGCGTAAATTTTCCATAAGATCAAAAATGGGGAGATTGTTGGTGCAGGGGCACCTAAGTCGAACCTGTATTTTGATTATGACAAAAGACGCAAAGTCAATGATATATCATTATCTCACGAGCTGAATCAAGTGTGCAGAAAAGTGCTAAATCTGGAGCTGAAGGCTAGCGACACCCGGAGGAAGCCGCGGTGGTCGGGCGACACTCGAGTGACTTCGGAGGGAGCCGAAGGAATCGAGTGGAAGGCCGGAAGCAAAAGCAACACGTAAGTATCGAGGTAAGCTCGTGTGTGCGAGCGTAAGTGAGATCGTATCCTCTTTACGGGGATGATCTTAAGCGTAGATCCGACCAAAGATATCCTATAGATGGTCTAGGTTGAGATCGGACGGTCGACGACCGTCAGAATTATGTTTTTGTTGAGCTAACTTTGACTTGCAGCAAGCATCGATCATTGCCCGACCTTGGAGGACTCGATCGTCGTCAATCGATCGTCGGTCGAGTCGACTCGATTGATGCTACCATCAGTCGACTGATGATGGCCATCAGTCGACTGATGATGGCCATCAGTCAACTGATGGTCAAGGATCAGCCTCGAGAAGTCAAGCTCTATCACCATTTTTCAAGGAGGTTTTGTGCCCAATTCCTATTGGTTGAAGACTCATTCGATGAGGGGCTTAAAGGCTATAAAAGGAGGGCTTGTCCTAGGGTTTTTCATCAATTAAAAAGCTTCCGAATGCTTCCGATATGCTACGAGTCTCCGACATCCCTACGACGAAGCGCTGCCGAGACGACGACTCAAGCTCCAAGATTCAAGTCTTCAAAAGTCGTCGGTATAATCTTTAATTTGTATAAGTTGTTCTTATTTCGAGCTTTAAATCATATCAAAGAGAGTGTCCCTCTACCTTGAGTCTTTCTTGAGTTTTTGTATTCGTTTAACTCCTATCTCCAACGAGAAAGAGTTCGTTTAGTGTTTTGCCCTCCGTGCGTGGTCAAGGACCACTAGGGCCTTGGAGTAGTAGCCTTCGGCTACGAACCAAGTAAAAAACCCATTGTCTCTTCTATTTTAGATTTATCTTCCGTTGTGTCTACTCGTGATTTACCGAACGAATTCAAAGAAAAGTTTCTATCGCTATTCACCCCTCCCCCCTCTAGCGATCCGCTTCGATCCAACAGAAACTGGTAAATAAAAATTCTGAAATGCTCAAGTTTATTAAAAAAAGAAAGAAATGTGGTGAATATTTTCACCTCTTTTGTGAAACTACTACATTTTAAGTAGTCTGCAACAGTTGGGAATATAGTGTCACGCCCCGAGAGCATGCCGAGCCGAAAATCAAACGGACGGCATCTCCCCTGTACGTGGCAACATTTCGGGTTAATACAAGGCCCGTAGACCCACAACAACAACATAATATATCATAATAACAGCAGCGGAAATAAAGAGTACATACCCACAACATACATACCAAAAACATACAGGTGTACACCACCTGACAAATCCACAACCATAAAATCGTAAATAAAACGACTATACAAATAGAGTCCACGACATCACGACAAAATCCATAACAACAACAAGTCCATACATAACCAAAAAAACGAACTCCTCGGGAGACTCGGAAAACGGAGATGGGATGGATCGGTGTAGACTCAAGTAAATCACGGTCGTTTACATTGCACGGGCGCAGAAAAACCAGTTCGGAGGTGGTGAGTAAAACTCAGCAGGTAATCAGAGAAAACATGTAAATATATGTATCAATATTACATGTCATTCAACAGTTTAATCTACTCGTACAACAAGTATACATCAACATAACTATAGATATGCATGCATATACTAAATAAACTGAACATCAACGATGCTGACATACCTGGCAGTCAGCTACTCTATCCTGATCCAATCTGGCATATAATCACATCATAGGGTATAACAGTATAGTACTAACACAATATCCTAACCTGAGTCAAGGGTATCACTTTGAATATCCGATAGGTATACAAATATCAACCTACTACCATACAGGAATATGCAATAGCATGTATGAATATGTACAAACAAATGCAACAGGCATAGTACATACAAATGCATCATCAAAGTGAGAATACATATAGACTGTATCTGTATGTATACTAATCACCATCATCCATATATATATATATATACAAGCAGTTATGTATATATATATATAATTATATGCAAAACATGCATGATACAATGCATGCATGGTCATGCACTGCTCACCCTACTCGCTACCACGACCCGGTGTGGCCTAGGGTGGCACGACGACATGACAACTATCCGACTCGGCCGCCACCACTCTCGAGTGGCCAGTTGGGTAGTATGATCGAGCATATGAGCGTAAGTAGCTCGCTACGCAACGGGGGTCCCTGCTGCTGGTCACTCCGACTAACACTACTAATGAGTGGTCGAGTACCACGCACCCAGGACAACTGCACGCAACTCCAACTACCATCGTCAATAATGGTAGAGTGCGGCACAACAAATGCTATGCCCTCACACCAGTTACTCCTCTGGAAGTAACCTGGGAGGCAGGATGACTGACGACTCTCTCTCAACCCCAAGGGGAGACGATGTTGTCGATGCATGCAATGAAATGAGAGTCTTGTCTCTCACATCTGAGAACATCTACCCTAGACTCTCTGTCCAACCAAGAGTCACACCCAATTGATCAGTACACTCTCTACCCTGTAGAGAGTCACTCATCAGATCATGACAAGCTAGGACCATCGGTCCGTAGCGACACACTGTCCACGACTCACATGACCATTCACACAACCCGTGGTTGGTGAATAAATGTGTCACATACAAGTATGGAATAAGTCCTACTTCTAGGGTCATACTTATCCACAGAGGATCTTTTTGCCAAATTTACAATTTAGGTCATCCTCCGTACTCTAACATCTACACCCTACTAAACCGTTCGACCTACTTACATCACATCTGTAAGTTCTAGATCATGCTAGGGAATATGTGTTATCAATAATCGAGCACACATATATATATCAACGGTAAGTTCAAGCATACGATAAACAGAGCATGATCAAGGTAATATGAACACCTAAGGTTCATATCTATGTCTAAATCTGAAAATCATTACATCTACCCGACCAGTAGGAAATTACCTACCTGCTGTAAGTGCTCGTAGTAATAAAATCCTCACGGTCGTGGACCTGTCTCGTATCCACGTCCAAGAATTTATCTCGATTCCACATCCTGCACATAACATGTATGATCCAATTATGTGTTGTCAATTCTAATGTTAGGATCAAATCCTAATCCTACTTCAACTTTATATTTCGATTAACTAACTAAATATCTTTCTCTATTAATTCATAATCAACAACCAATAATGGCTTAGCTATAGATCTAGCATCTCATCTACAACAATTCAAATCAGAACTTACCAAGCTTATCCACGCTTGCATAGCTTCTCCATTCCCTTCGATGAGTCCGATTTGCTCAATCCAGATGAATCGAAGATGAACTATACATCCTAGCAGTTGTAACCTATAGTATACAGGTTTTCCATTCACTGATCAAATTCAAGAATCCTCAATCGATTAACAAGAATATTTCTAAAATACACACACAAAACATTCACACCTTTACCTCTTAATCCAATTATATAGTATCATCAATCCCATTCCAACCTCGCTTAGTATCAATCGAACTTCTGGATCCAGTATCTTGGCCCTGTACAATACATCACCCAAACTCATAAACCCAACTAATTTAACTCAAAATCGATTCCATAGCCTGACCTCCCTTCTCCCACGGCAGTGCAGCTACACCCCTACAATTCACAATCAATTCGGGGAAACACGGCAAATCTGGATATGGAAGATCTTCCTCTTAACCCCAAGGTCAGCTCGTGAGGCAGTGCTGGTCCAGATCAATACTCCTCATCAAGCAGAAAACGGCAAGGAGGAACAGGGGTTGCTCAAGACGGTGGCACACTGTATCATGTCATCGTTGAGCATACTAGGTCGCTAGCTCCTCTCCGATGTTAGGTTGTCCCAAGCCAGCGTTTAGGAGCAGTGCTCACTCGAAGTGGTCATGCAACGTCTGAAGACCAACCTACACAGATCAACAATACAGAAGAGAGAATGCAAGAATGGGGGAAGAGTTCGAGATCGAGATCTGGTGAGAAAAACTCACAGCAGTCAATCTGGAGGCTCGTGATCCGTTGAAGCAACCGGTGATCGGCTCGCCAACGAGATAGGCGGCGATCGAACGCTGCGGCAACGACAACCAGGGCTCAGGGAAAAAGAATGGCTCTGTCGGCTGCACGACCGGACAGATGGCGGTGGCGACAATGGATCGCTCTCGCGATGCCAGCGGCGGCGAGATCGGGAAGAAAAGCGACGTCGCGGTTGGCCGACGGCGGCAGCGTGTGCGATGGTCGCCAGCGAGAGGCCATCGGCGGTTGGCGTGGTCGGGCGCCACGCGAGAGAAGGTAAGCGGTGGCAGGCGGCGGCCGGCATGGAGGCGGAGTGATGGCTGCGAACCGGCGACAGGGCGAGCTCGCTCAACAACCACAGTGGAGAGGGGAAAATCGCGCAGGGGGAGCGTCATCGGGCGGAGGAGGAGAAACGGCAGCGGAGATCGAACTAGATCGGCACCGGTTGGTAACAGATTGCTCCGACGGCTCGATGCAGGGAAGGGAAGCACCGGCGTTGGGGCTCTTGGGAGAGGATGAGCTATGACGTTGTGGCGTCGTCGGCTGCCTCCCGATTCGGCAGTCGGCAGCGCAAGGAAACGGAGGGCCACGCACGATCGGGAGAAGGAGAGAAATGTTGCAGTGAGGAAACATCTGGCGTGATCGGGGAAAGAAGAAGAAGAGTCGGGAAAAAGAATCGACGGGAAAAACGGAAAGCTTGGTTGCCATTTAACCCATTTAATTCGTCTAAACCGGCTTTAGAAAAGCCAATCCGCTTTATCCCCATGAAGTATCCATATAACTTCCGTTTAAATCCAGAAAAAATTCTAAAAATTCCTGAAAAAAATTCCACAAGATATTTTATCAATTACCGAAGAATATATTTTTTTTTTCTCCGGTATTTTACATTCTCCCCCACTTATAAAAATTTGGTCCCCAAATTTCATACTAGCATGCAAGAAAATTAAATTCAAGCAGGTTTTCCGGAATAACCACATACATTCCTCAAGTGAACAGATGAGGGTATCGAGCTCGGATAGTATCTTCCAGCTCCCATGTAACCTCCTCATCAGTCGGGTACTGTCACTCAACCTTTACGAGTCGGATGGTTTTCGTCCCACGACTATCGCTCCTTTCGACTCAGGCTCCACCCTAGAATCTCCTCGTAAGTCACATTAGACTGAGGTGGAATTGCTATCTCCTTCAGAACATGCTCTGAATGCGGAACGTATTTCCTCAGCATAGAACCATGAAATACATGGTGAACACCCGTAAATATCGGAGGTAAAGCCAACCGATAAGTTACACCTCCATAATCCACAACACAAGATCTGAATAGATCCTCCAACGTCTGAATGTCATGCTCAGACAGTCCATTAGTCCGTGGATGAAATGTTGCACTAAGCCGAAGCTCTGATACCAATAAAGTTGTCACGCCCCGAGAGCATGCCGAGCCGAAAATCAAACGGACGGCATCTCCCCTGTACGTGGCAACATTTCGGGTTAATACAAGGCCCGTAGACCCACAACAACAACATAATATATCATAATAACAGCAGCGGAAATAAAGAGTACATACCCACAACATACATACCAAAAACATACAGGTGTACACCACCTGACAAATCCACAACCATAAAATCGTAAATAAAACGACTATACAAATAGAGTCCACGACATCACGACAAAATCCATAACAACAACAAGTCCATACATAACCAAAAAAACGAACTCCTCGGGAGACTCGGAAAACGGAGATGGGATGGATCGGTCGTAGCGACTCAGTAAATCGCGAAGTACGGTCTACACATTACACAGGCGCAGAAAAACCTGTGGTCGGAGGTGGTGAGTAAAACTCAGCAGGTAATCAGAGAAAACATGTAAATATATGTATCAATATTACATGTCATTCAACAGTTTAATCTACTCGTACAACAAGTATACATCAACATAACTATAGATATGCATGCATATACTAAATAAACTGAACATCAACGATCTTGACATACTGGCGATTACTACTCTATCTGATCAATCGGCATATAATCACATCATAGGGTATAACAGTATAGTACTAACACAATATCCTAACCTGAGTCAAGGGTATCACTTTGAATATCCGATAGGTATACAAATATCAACCTACTACCATACAGAATATGCAATAGCATGTATGAATATGTATAAAACAAATGCAACAGGCATAGTACATACAAATGCATCATCAAAGTGAGAATACATATAGACTGTATCTGTATGTATACTAATCACCATCATCCATATATATATATATATACAAGCAGTTATGTATATATATATATAATTATATGCAAAACACCGTATGATACTAAGAATGCAACATGCATGGTCATATCTGCTCACCCCTACTCGCTACCACGACCCCAGTGTGGCCTAGGTGGCACGACATGACAACTATCCCGACTCCAGCCGCCACCACTCTCGAGTGACCGAGTTGGGTAGTATGATCCAATAGCATATGAGCGTAAGTAGCTCGCTCATGCGGGGTCCCCCGGTCACTCCGACTAACACTACTAATGAGTGGTCGAGTACCACGCACCCAGGACAACTGCACGCAACTCCAACTACCATCGTCAATAATGGTAGAGTGCGGCACAACAAATGCTATGCCCTCACACCAGTTACTCCTCTGGAAGTAACCTGGGAGGCAGGATGACTGACGACTCTCTCTCAACCCCAAGGGGAGACGATGTCGTCAGTATGCATGCAATGACATGAGAGTCTTGTCTCACATCTGAACATCTACCCTAGACTCTCTGCTCAACCAAGAGTCACACCCTAATGATCGACACTCTCTACCCTGTAGAGAGTCACTCATCAGATCATGACAAGCTAGGACCATCGGTCCGTAGCGACACACTGTCCACGACTCACATGACCATTCACACAACCCGTGGTTGGTGAATAAATGTGTCACATACAAGTATGGAATAAGTCCTACTTCTAGGGTCATACTTATCCACAGAGGATCTTTTTGCCAAATTTACAATTTAGGTCATCCTCCGTACTCTAACATCTACACCCTACTAAACCGTTCGACCTACTTACATCACATCTGTAAGTTCTAGATCATGCTAGGGAATATGTGTTATCAATAATCGAGCACACATATATATATCAACGGTAAGTTCAAGCATACGATAAACAGAGCATGATCAAGGTAATATGAACACCTAAGGTTCATATCTATGTCTAAATCTGAAAATCATTACATCTACCCGACCAGTAGGAAATTACCTACCTGCTGTAAGTGCTCGTAGTAATAAAATCCTCACGGTCGTGGACCTGTCTCGTATCCACGTCCAAGAATTTATCTCGATTCCACATCCTGCACATAACATGTATGATCCAATTATGTGTTGTCAATTCTAATGTTAGGATCAAATCCTAATCCTACTTCAACTTTATATTTCGATTAACTAACTAAATATCTTTCTCTATTAATTCATAATCAACAACCAATAATGGCTTAGCTATAGATCTAGCATCTCATCTACAACAATTCAAATCAGAACTTACCAAGCTTATCCACGCTTGCATAGCTTCTCCATTCCCTTCGATGAGTCCGATTTGCTCAATCCAGATGAATCGAAGATGAACTATACATCCTAGCAGTTGTAACCTATAGTATACAGGTTTTCCATTCACTGATCAAATTCAAGAATCCTCAATCGATTAACAAGAATATTTCTAAAATACACACACAAAACATTCACACCTTTACCTCTTAATCCAATTATATAGTATCATCAATCCCATTCCAACCTCGCTTAGTATCAATCGAACTTCTGGATCCAGTATCTTGGCCCTGTACAATACATCACCCAAACTCATAAACCCAACTAATTTAACTCAAAATCGATTCCATAGCCTGACCTCCCTTCTCCACAGGGCGGCCTACACCCCTACAATTCACAATCAATTCGGGAAACACGGCAACTGGATATGGAAGATCTTCCTCTTAACCGGAGGCGGCTCGTGGCCGTCCGCATCAATACTCCTCATCAAGCAGAAAACGGCAAGGAGGAACAGGGGTTGCTCAAGACGGTGGCACACTGTATCATGTCATCGTTGAGCATACTAGGTCGCTAGCTCCTCTCCGATGTTAGGTTGTCCCAAGCCAGCGTTTAGGAGCAGTGCTCACTCGAAGTGGTCATGCAACGTCTGAAGACCAACCTACACAGATCAACAATACAGAAGAGAGAATGCAAGAATGGGGGAAGAGTTCGAGATCGAGATCTGGTGAGAAAAACTCACAGCAGTCAATCTGGAGGCTCGTGATCCGTTGAAGCAACCGGTGATCGGCTCGCCAACGAGATAGGCGGCGATCGAACGCTGCGACAACGACAACCAGGGCTCAGGGAAAAAGAATGGCTCATCGGTTACCGCGGCCGGACAGATGGCGGTGGCGACAATGGATCGCTCTCGCGATGCCAGCGGCGGCGAGATCGGGAAGAAAAGAGGCGAACGTCGCGGTGTGGCCGGGCCGAGCGCAAGGGCAGTGTCAGCGATGGTCGCCAGCAGAGGCCATCGGCGGTTGGGCGTGGTCGGGCGCACGCGAGGGAGAAGGTGGCGGTGACGAGGCGGCACGGCATGGAGGCGGAGTGATGGCTGCGAACCGGCGACAGGGCGAGCTCGCTCAACAACCACAGTGGAGAGGGGAAAATCGCGCAGGGGGAGCGTCATCGGGCGGAGGAGGAGAAACGGCAGCGGAGATCGAACTAGATCGGCACCGGTTGGTAACAGATTGCTCCGACGGCTCGATGCAGGGAAGGGAAGCACCGGCGTTGGGGCTCTTGGGAGAGGATGAGCTATGACGTTGTGGCGTCGTCGGCTGCCTCCCGATTCGGCAGTCGGCAGCGCAAGGAAACGGAGGGCCACGCACGATCGGGAGAAGGAGAGAAATGTTGCAGTGAGGAAACATCTGGCGTGATCGGGGAAAGAAGAAGAAGAGTCGGGAAAAAGAATCGACGGGAAAAACGGAAAGCTTCGGTTACTTAACCCATTTAATTCCCGTCTAAACAGGCTTTAGAAAAGCCAATCCGCTTTATCCCCATGAAGTATCCATATAACTTCCGTTTAAATCCAGAAAAAATTCTAAAAATTCCTGAAAAAAATTCCACAAGATATTTTATCAATTACCGAAGAATATATTTTTTTTTTCTCCAGTATTTTACATATAGAATTTGTCAAATTGGAATTCGTTGTGCTATATTGGATCGACATGCCCAAGAATGAGTGTAAACCAAATATCTAGTGACATCAAATTTCAAAATAACTAATAACACGAGAACAAGGTGTTCAAGCCACCGTCCCCCATGCTATAAATCCAATGACAACCCGTGCCAAAGAGATATATAGAATTTGACTTTAGTTCTAGAATTGGAGAAGAATTGATTCAAACAAAGAAGCATATGCCCATTAATAAAGCATAGTTTCCCAAATTGTTAACTGAGATGATGACGTCACTCTTCATATCCCCCACTGAAATTGCAAACCTTTTCGGTTTCAAGGAATTTCGATAGTTTACCCAATGCCCCACCGACCCAATCGAAGGTCAACTCGGTAGGCACTTGACTTGATAATCACTGATTCAACAAGAGATGACCCAATTGGCATCTACTTATTTTGAATCATTATTTTATGGCTAACTTATCATTTGATTTTAGCAGGATAAAGACTTAAAACACTGTTATAATCGAGAATTGTTTTTCCCTCGAAAGTTCATCATAAGGGAGCAAGAGCCATGTTATGACAATTCACTACTACATAACCAGAAACGACACTTTGCCTTGCAATATTAGCTTCTTGGCTCAAAAAGTAACATGTTCTAATTGTCTAATGGATGTTGTGACACAATGTCTATTCCTAAGGCGGAGATAGGATCTTCGATCACTGTAGATAACGATATAATATAATTAATAAAAAAAATAAAATTTTATAATTACAAAGCACCATAAAATAATTACATTACAATTATTCTTTTTGAATTTCTATATTTTGAAACTTGGTATAATAACTTCATTATCAACTATTAAAAATATATCTTTTTCTATATAGACAATAAAACTATAATTCATCTAATCATCACTCATTCGATTATGCAATTTGTCTTTCATAATTCTCATAACAAAAAATACTCTCTCTACAATGACAATCCCAACCAGTAAAATTAATGTCAATGTCAAAAACTTATAAATCAATGAATATATTATATTTTTCTTTGATATAACTAACTTCTCTGAAAGATCATCAAGGCCTTTCAATCCTTGAAATGTTTTTTTAGAATGCATATTATATATATAAGTTTCAAGTTGATCATCAAGATGATTCAGAAGATGTACTTGAAATAAATTTTTGGTAGTGATGTGTTTGAACTAACTTATCTTATTTTACTGCTCACACTAGATCGTTATATGAGTTGTGCCCTATTGATGTATAATTTGTGACAAAATATTAATTTATATATCATTTAAAGATTTTAGTAGTATTTGACTTATTAATCTTAATAATAATATCATTTTATTTTCTCTTTTTCTTCAAAATAAAATTTATAATATAAATATAATTTATAACTTATTTTATTTTTTAAAAATTATAGAAAAACAAAAATAATAATTAATATTTAAATTTTATTCTTCCAAATCTCCTTAATTGGAGATTGTAACATGCAATGTAGTTAAAATATAATAATTTGATAAAATTATTATTATTATAAAAAAATTTCTGGACCCATACAAGCTCTGCCCATGTTTGTTCCCTAGGAATTGGTAGAAATACTCAAGTTTATTAAAAAAAGAAAGAAAGGTGGTGATCTTTTGTTAAACTATCACATTTTAAGTAGTTTGCAACCGTTGAAAATATATAAAATTTGTTAAATTGGAATTCGTTGTGCTATATTGGATCAACATGCCCAAGAATGAATGTAAACCAAATATCCAGCGGCATCAAATTTCAACATAACTGATAATGTGAGAACAAGGTGTTCAAGCCACCGTCCCTCATGCTATAAATTCGATGAAAACCTGTGTTAAAGAGATATATGGAATTTGACTTTAGTTCTAGAAATGGGAAAGAATTTATTCAAACAAAGGAGCATGTGCCCATTAATAAAGCATAGTTTTTGTGTCGGTCATATATCCTTAAAAGGTGTGGAAACATAGAATAATCGGGAAGCGAAACTTGAAATGTGTGGCAAAGTTTCTAGTGACATCATCAAATGTGGTGTCACGCCCCGAGAGTATGCCGTGCCGAAAAGCAAACGGACGGCATCTCCCCTATACGTGGCAACATATCGGGTTAATACAAGGCCCGTAGGCCCACAACAATAATATGATATACGCAGATATCAACATATCAAAACACACTAAACACAGCGGAAACATACAACAGATAAAACAATATACAATGACTCAACTGTGCACTCCGGAGTGACTTGACACAACAAGAAACATCATAGAAGCCACATCGAAAGCCAAATACATACAACACGTCCGTATATCACAGATACGGAAACAATACAAGCTAAAACCACAAAACGACAATCCACACAAATACAACAGTGCGGATTAAATATCCATCCGTCCGGTGTGAGATGGGATCAGCTGGCAGAGCTCCGAACGTCCAAGGAATCTTCTACCTGTTACCTGGGCGAAAGGAAGCCCAGGGTCCCAGGGTGGTGAGTATAAACTCAGGGGTAATATATAGAAAGTGCATGAACAACATATAAGGATAGATCTACAAGTATACATGTGAAGATCTACAGGTATACAACATGAGTCCGATAGACATACAGTCATATCCCAATCTAATAACAAGTAACTACAGTAAAGTCATACTCAAGGTATATACTAAACTGATCAATCACATAAAGTAATGTACCAACGCGTCAAGTGATGCCTGTAATGTCATATGCTAGATCATCCCGAGCAATGTATACAATAACATAACCATATAACGTCTGTGTCAATCCATACCGACCAATACTCCGACATATGAGCGATATGATCACTGTATAATAACCGGTCCGTACCACCCCAATGACATGATGCTAATCAAATGCATATATAACGATGCGAATCAACGCATGTATCATGCTCAACCCATAGTATAAATAAAATGCAAATGGCATGTATCATGATGACATGTGCGATCATAGCTCAATCAAATGCAAGACATCTCACGGGCATATGTAAAACATATATCAAATACATGCATACATATATAAGCAATGCATATGCATGGTCATCGCTGTCATGCCGGACCGTCAACCACGACCCAGTGGCGAGGTGGCACGACATGACAACTAGCCCGACTCAGCCACCACTCTCGAGTGGCCGAGGTTGGAGTAGTATGACCGAGTAGTGTATAAGCGTAAAGCTAACTACTCCTAGGGGCCTCTGCAAGCCACGCTCCCTACCCATGAGTAGACAAGCGCCGACACAGGACAACAAAGACCTCACAACCAACCACCGTCCTATAGTGGCGAGTGCTAACACCACTGCACGGTGGCGTGCGCATCTCCACTACCACCATCCATAGTGGAGGCGCGACATCCAATGCTCGCCCTCAACCTCGCTACCATTACCCCGAGTGGCCGGGAGGCGGGATGGTGACGACTTGTCTCAATCCACAAGGAGACCCGGTCAGCGGCATGCATGCAATGTGATGATGCATAGCTCCATACATGTATCCTCGCGACACTCCCCATCCCACGGGGAGTCTTGGTCAACTAAAAGTCAACTATGCAAGGACTACAATCCATAAGACTCTCTCTATCGCATAAAGAGTCATACTCATCTGACAACCACGCTAAGACCTCTAGTCAGTAGCGATATACAATCGACCATCCATATAACCATACACAGGCATACAATCCCTATGGATATACCATCACACTAGGACTTCTAGTCCCTGGTCACATACGAGCAACCATACAATTATCTATACACAGACAACTAGATCCATCATAAATGCACTACTAATACGGATACGATATAACAATCGACTCCATAATCCAAACCATCACCTAACCCTAGTGATGTAATACAGTAACCCAATCTGAAGTCACAAAAATAACCCTAACCACATGTACTTACTGAACATCTATCAGTTAATACATAATAGGGTTTATAGTTCCTATCCATGCTAGATAATCAATGAGTAATAGAGTATATATCTCAAAGGTCAAGGCAGTACAAGCATGTGATTAAATAAGAGTGGATCTAAGGTAAACAAGAATAACATATATCCAATATCATGCAATCGGAATCGATCAAAACTAGGACTGTAGATATTACCCACACGATATATAACCCGCTATTCATCTCCACGCTCATATATCCATCACCATCAAAGTCCTATAACAATAGAATACAATAAAAATCTTGTCACATGTCTAACGATCGAATCAACTCCACATCGACCATATATCTCGATCCATTAATCGAACAATCTAATATTACAGGATGAATGAATTCATATTAACCAATCAGTCTACAATATTAACTATAAATATACCAATCGGACATACCTTGCTTTTCCGAATTAGATCAACAAGGAAATCTCTGCTCCCACACAATCGTGTGTCAATTCCCATAACTGAGCTCACATCTCATCAACACCACTAAATTGAAATCCAGGTATCAATGCTCACCCTGCAAGAACAACAAACGCAGAATCATACCATAGCCAAATCATAGCACAAAATCCCCCAATCCCCTAAGAGCTACAGCAGTAGCATTCCTCTTCCTCACGATGACCATGACATAGCCAAAATCGTCGATGGTACTAGCAGATCAAGCAATGGTCGACAACCACCACAAGTGAATACCTTCGACAGCTAGCTTGAAGGAAAAAGACTAGGGGTGTCGCCAACAACAGGTGATGCCAAATTGAGGTTGTCAACATGGCTGACGAAGAGGAGTCGATGACACTGCTCGCCTGGAAACAAAGGCAACAGAGATTTGGGGGTTGGCGATGCAACCGGCCGACGAAGAGCTGGCTCGGTGGCGCTGACTCGATCGAAACCTTCGCAGAGTCCGCAATGTCGCCATCTCCTGCTGTAGACGCGAGGTTGGCTCTAAACGTCGATGATCTAGATCCAACCTGCTGTGGAGAAAACGAAAGAGAACAAAGGATAAAGGAATCGCGACCGGGAGAGGAGAATCGCGCGGTGAAGGGATCGCAACGAAGAGGAAGGGAAAAGTCGCGATACCAGTGCTTACCTAGCTGCGACGTTATTGGAGCCGATCCATCTTCCCTCGTCGCCGGCAGAGATATAATCGGCAGCTTCCCATCGTCGTCCCCGTTTCTCCCCTGATCCGAAATCGTCGCCCCGCAGGTGGCAGCTAACTCTCCTCTCGCTAGGCCGGCGATCTCCAGTCGACGAGAATCCAGCTGAGCAACCCACTCCGCGGCAAAGAGGAAGAAGAGAGTCGAAGGGGAAATTCGGCGATCGCGATGAGGAACACCCAAAAATCGCGAAGAGAAGAAGAGAGAACAGTGCCCGATCGCGTTTGGACTTATATAAGCCATTCCACCTTTAGGCTTGAACCGGTTTAAACTCAACCCTAATCTAAATTAAGCCTAGCCCTAATTAACCTTAGCCCCTTTTTGATTAACCCCATTAACTACTATAATGGGTTAATCTCTATATATATATTTATTTATTTATTTATTTTTTTCGTATTTTACATTCTCCCCCACTTATAAAAATTTGGTCCCCAAATTTCCGACTCATGTACGAGTACGAGATGTCACAATAATCATCTCAAGTATCCGGAGTAAAGTCACCCCTCAAGTGACTAAGTGGGTACTGAGCTCGAATATTACATTCCAGCTCTTATATACACTCTCAATCAATCTATCAATAGGTCAATAACTGTACCAGAGTGGAGCTCTAGACTCGTAACCGATGGGAGACTTTACCAGAATCGTAAGGTAAATCACGAATCACTATCAGAAATGATACTCAAAGATACTCCATGAATATAATTCCGTCAAGCGATCCAACGAAATCCATCTTACGGCTCGGAAGGAAATGAGCGGACCTAGCTAATCGATCATCGACTACCCAAATCCTATCAAGTCCTTTCCGAATTCTAGATAATCTCCCAACACAGTCCAACGTACTAGGCTCCCACTTCATCACGGTACATAACCCTACCGATCACAATATTCTACTTTTTGCTTGTTGGCATACCCAACATCAAACTACGTAATCACCCGTGTCCCACATATCGTTCCACCAACATGAACGTCTCAATCTCGCTATTTTCGGATACGCTCCGAATACATCACTCACGAATGAAGAGTCTCCTGAAACAATTCTTCCTAAAACGAATACAACTCGGTAACCCACTATTCTCCTCGGAAACGGAGAATTACTTTCTCACAAGAGAAACCAATCTACTGTTCCAAAATTCATTATATCACCCAGAACTGAAAGTAACTGGAAGACTATAATGACTAATCTCGCTAGTTTCTCACTAGTATACACATAATATATGTCTCATTCAACTGCATCGGGATCGCTCCTAATCCCTGAAATATTGCATCTATGTGCAATACTCTTCCATCCATATCGGACGGATTAACTAACACTAACGCAAAAGTCAATCATCGTCTAGGCCTTGAAACCTAACTTCACAACTTTCGACCAGGTGATTTCCATCACCTTCTTGGTCCAACAAGTCGACGGTATAGCATCGCTAAAACATCCTATCCTTATCTCTGGTAAATATCAAATCAATATAGGGAAACCACAACTTCCCTCAAGATTGGGAATATATCCATAAATATATCATCCACTAATATGATGACAATCGATCTCAAATACTCCCAGAGTACTTGATTCCTCAAATCCATAAACGACTAAATCGTCGATAAGTCTAACAACATTATCAATCAGCTCTATACACCTGCATCCTTTTACTCCATGCTAATGATAGCTCAAACATCACACCGACAATGATAATTGTATGACACTAAGTCACTACAATATCAAACCTCCAGTCGTAGACCAACACTAGGATATACACAGGTGTCATTTAGCTGATCTAACAGATCCTCTATCCACAACGAAGGATACTCATTCTCAACTACTGTGTTCAAATCATCGATAATTGATCCATAACCCCAAAGGTTCATCTCTCTTTTAACAAAGAGTTCTGGATCCTCTCAAGAGAAATCCTAAGACAAATAAATCTCCCATAGTGTTTAGCAACACTGTTACCCATAAAATCCTCTCCCGGTATGAGGTCCCCAATATCAGGATTATTCCCGAAATCACCTCAATCGCTTACTCCACTTGCCCATGCAGTGGCAAGTTCGAGAGTTCATCCAAAACTACATCTGAATACTCTCAGATTATACGTACATCCGAGAGTCCTAGTATACCAATGCTCCAACAATCCAACTATCCTTAAGGATATGTCTATAGTAGAGGTATGTCTAGCAAAGGCTAAGGGTATCCCTTGCCTTCTTGGTTGTTGATCAACATCTCACCTGACGGTAGAGAAAATCACCAATCCACAAGTCGATAGGAACCCTTCGAACCCTGTCCAAGAATATTCTAGATAAAGATACACCTTAAACTACGGTATCTCTCGATATATCCGCAAATAGGATAACCTAAAGCAATACTCCGAAGGACCGATCCTTCGGTCTTCTATACTTCTTCTCGAGTAATCATGTACATTGCTAATTTGAGCTCATGTAGGTTCATATCATGGAGGAACTGAAATCAATCGAATCGAGATAGTGAAACAAACAACCGCAATGGAGATGGTAAACAACATTGTACTAGCAAAGGTACACATCCGGCTGAAAAATACTGAAGAACTGTAAACATCATAGCACGCTCCATCTCTGTGAAAGGTATAGCTGCAACTGAAGAATACCGCATAGATACGACCATCGTCGTATACTCTCTCTCCTCTGAACAAATCATAACCACGCCGGGAAGATACTTGATTGTTGTCGTCTGGGAAGGTAACAATTGTTGTCTGAACGTCTGAGTCTTCTGAGATGTCTTCGGCTGATACTGCTGAGTAACTCACGTCTTCCGGATGAAAGTATCAAAGAACTTCAACTATATCTGGGGTAGTAGATCGCTGCTGATGTGATAACCTAATCTTCTATAATAATCTCAACTTTCGAGGTTGTGGATCGTCCGCTCAAAAGCATCATCCATAGTCTTCAACTGAGTCTTCAAAATACGTACTCTCCTTGTAGATACCGGCTGCTTATAGTAGAAACAAATACAATGATCCATCGGATAATCTGACTGTGTCGCGTGACTCGTGACATAGCACACACATAATCTCCTTGAGTCTTTCCTCCGAGTTGATAAACATGAGAAGTTCGACAATCGCAATCGGTCTTCTGTGATCGGAAACTCTCCAATAGTAGCTCATGACTCATGACTTTAATCTTGCTCCTTTTTATCCAACATTTGGAGACTTCTAATTCCAATAATTTGACTCGCAATATCTGCTTATCAAATCTTCAACTCTTTAAAACACTTACTACGGAGTCATTTCTATACACATGACTCGGTCTATACACTTCCGGTAGGATCTGGTAGGAGATCCAAACATCCCGATAAAGATGTCAACCGATAACTTTGTGGGTGGCCAAAACCAACCCAATCACATTCTCGAGCTATTAGGGTCATAACCCTCACGAGTCTAACGACTGCATGGTACTTTCGTCACCGTGACGATCACCCAACTGAAGCTCAAGAATTCCCTAACGATGAGTCAAAGAAAATGACGTGGGGAAATACTATCTCACAACATCACTGACTGTGACCAAGTGATACATTATTTCCCGTAGGTTACTTCCCATTTTCTTCTACCAACTACCGGTTAGATCCGGATAATGGTATTCCACTAACACTACTATCTTCGTATAACCCGAGTCAAGTACTCCAAAAGTACTCCCAATGTTATACGACCTAGAACGATCAGTCCGAGGATCAAAATCCCCATGAATATCATCCACTAATTTTCTACTATCTGCATCCGTAATAGTATACTCGCGTAGTTCATTACCCCATAGGTAATGATTTGACTAACATAATTAGTGAAAATCTTAGGACCGTAATCCTTGATCTCCACAAGAGATGTGACTACCAAACTCCTGCTTTCCGACTCGGTATCAGTCGGCTCTCAAAGGTAATTACCTTTTCGATAGCAGGTACATGTCTAATAACCTCAACATATCGTTCCCGTGGTAATCTCAAACCACGGTTACGAATACTGATTAACATACTACAAGTCATGCACTGTTATAAGCAACTAAATGCATAGCCAACCGAAGGATATGTAATAACAGTTAACATACCTTAATCCTTGTAGCTCGGAGATGTCCGCAACAGCCAGATCCCAGAACTCACAAAACCAAGACCGAGTAAAGCAAAACTCGATGTCCGAACGAAAACAAATCCGAAAATGGACTTCGCAACCTAGGGCTCTGATACCAATAAAATTGTCACGCCCCGAGAGTATGCCGTGCCGAAAAGCAAACGGACGGCATCTCCCCTGTACGTGGCAACATATCGGGTTAATACAAGGCCCGTAGGCCCACAACAATAATATGATATACGCAGATATATCAACATATCAAAACACACTAAACACAAATGGAAACATACAAGATAAAACAATATACAATGACTCAACTGCATGCACTCGGGTGACTTGACACAACAAGAAACATCATAGAAGCCACATCGAAAGCCAAATACATACAACACGTCCGTATATCACGAATCACGGAAACAATACAAGCTAAAACCACAAAGCGACAATCCACACAAATACAACGGTCGGATTAAATATCCATCCGTCGGTGTGAGATGGGATCGGTGTGAGCTCAACGTCAAGGAATCTTCTACATTACAGGCGAAAGGAAGCCCGAGTGGTCGAGTGGTGAGTATAAACTCGGGGTAATATATAGAAAGTGCATGAACAACATATAAGGATAGATCTACAAGTATACATGTGAAGATCTACGGTATACAACATGAGTCCGATAGACATACGCCATATCCCAATCTAATAACAAGTAACTACAGTAAAGTCATACTCAAGGTATATACTAAACTGATCAACTGAACATAAAGTAATGTACCAACTTACCTGCCGGTCTGTAATGTCATATGCTAGATCATCCTGAACAGGTATACAATAACATAACCATATAAAGTACCAGGTCAATCCCATACCGACTAATACTCGACATATGAGCGATATGATCACTGTATAATAACCGGTCGTACCACCCAATGACATGATGCTAATCAAATGCATATAATGATGCGAATCAACGCATGTATCATGCTCAACACATGGCAGTATATAAAATGCAAATGGCATGTATCATGATGTACAAGCATGTGCAACAGTCATAGCTCAATCAAATGCAGCATCTCACAGGCATATGTAAAACATATATCAAATACATGCATACATATATATCAGGAATGCATAGTCTGCGGACATCCAACCACGACCCCCAGAGTGGCGGGTGGCGACACATGACAACTAGCCCGACTCACCGCCACCACTCTCAGTGGCGAGTTGGGTAGTATGGAGAGTAGTGTATAAGCGTAAAAGCTAACTACTCCTAGGGGCCTGCTGCAAAGCCACGTCCCCTACCCATGAGTAGACAAGCGCAGACACAGACACCTCACACAACCACCCAGTCTATAGTGGGCGAGTGCTAACACCACTCGCACAGGTGGCGGTGCGCATCTCCACTACCACCATCCATAGTGGGCGGCGCACATCCAATGCTCGCCTCAACCTGCTACCACTACCCGAGTGGCGGGAGGCGGGATGATTGACGACTTGTCTCAATCCACAAGGGAGACCGGTCCAACAAAGATGCATGCAATGTGATGATGCATAGCTCCATACATGTATCCTCGCGACACTCCCCATCCCACGGGGAGTCTTGGTCAACTAAAAGTCAACTATGCAAGGACTACAATCCATAAGACTCTCTCTATCGCATAAAGAGTCATACTCATCTGACAGACAACCACGCTAAGACCTCTAGTCAGTAGCGATATACAATCGACCATCCATATAACCATACACAGGCATACAATCCCTATGGATATACCATCACACTAGGACTTCTAGTCCCTGGTCACATACGAGCAACCATACAATTATATACACAGAAAACTAGATCAATAATAAATGCAATACTAATACGTATACTATATAACAATCGACTCCATAATCCAAACCATCACCTAACCCTAGTGATGTAATACAGTAACCCAATCTGAAGTCACAAAAATAACCCTAACCACATGTACTTACTGAACATCTATCAGTTAATACATAATAGGGTTTATAGTTCCTATCCATGCTAGATAATCAATGAGTAATAGAGTATATATCTCAAAGGTCAAGGCAGTACAAGCATGTGATTAAATAAGAGTGGATCTAAGGTAAACAAGAATAACATATATCCAATATCATGCACTGGAATTGATCAAAACTACCGGACCAGGTAGATATTACCCACCTGATATATAACCCGTGCTATTCATCTCCACGTTCATATATCCATCACCATCAAAGTCCTATAACAATAGAATACAATAAAGTACTGTCACATGTCTAACGATCGAATCAACTCCCACATCGACCATATATCTCGATCCATTAATCGAACAATCTAATATTACAGGATGAATGAATTCATATTAACCAATCAGTCTACAATATTAACTATAAATATACCAATCGGACATACCTTGCTTTTCCGAATTAGATCAACAAGGAAATCTCTGCTCCCACACAATCGTGTGTCAATTCCCATAACTGAGCTCACATCTCATCAACACCACTAAATTGAAATCCAGGTATCAATGCTCACCCTGCAAGAACAACAAACGCAGAATCATACCATAGCCAAATCATAGCACAAAATCCCCCAATCCCCTAAGAGCTACAGCAGTAGCATTCCTCTTCCTCACGATGACCATGACATAGCCAAAATCGTCGATGGTACTAGCAGATCAAGCAATGGTCGACAACCACCACAAGTGAATACCTTCGACAGCTAGCTTGAAGGAAAAAGACTAGGGGTGTCGCCAACAACAGGTGATGCCAAATTGAGGTTGTCAACATGGCTGACGAAGAGGAGTCGATGACACTGCTCGCCTGGAAACAAAGGCAACAGAGATTTGGGGGTTGGCGATGCAACCGGCCGACGAAGAGCTGGCTCGGTGGCGCTGACTCGATCGAAACCTTCGCAGAGTCCGCAATGTCGCCATCTCCTGCTGTAGACGCGAGGTTGGCTCTAAACGTCGATGATCTAGATCCAACCTGCTGTGGAGAAAACGAAAGAGAACAAAGGATAAAGGAATCGCGACCGGGAGAGGAGAATCGCGCGGTGAAGGGATCGCAACGAAGAGGAAGGGAAAAGTCGCGATACCAGTGCTTACCTAGCTGCGACGTTATTGGAGCCGATCCATCTTCCCTCGTCGCCGGCAGAGATATAATCGGCAGCTTCCCATCGTCGTCCCCGTTTCTCCCCTGATCCGAAATCGTCGCCCCGCAGGTGGCAGCTAACTCTCCTCTCGCTAGGCCGGCGATCTCCAGTCGACGAGAATCCAGCTGAGCAACCCACTCCGCGGCAAAGAGGAAGAAGAGAGTCGAAGGGGAAATTCGGCGATCGCGATGAGGAACACCCAAAAATCGCGAAGAGAAGAAGAGAGAACAGTGCCCGATCGCGTTTGGACTTATATAAGCCATTCCACCTTTAGGCTTGAACCGGTTTAAACTCAACCCTAATCTAAATTAAGCCTAGCCCTAATTAACCTTAGCCCCTTTTTGATTAACCCCATTAACTACTATAAAGGGTTAATCTCTATATATATATATATATTTATTTTTTTTTTCGTATTTTACATGTGGTGCAATGAGCTCATATGTCACCACCTTTTTTGTGCCTCCTTCAAACTACATGGAAATATAGAGTTTGCCCTTGTAAAAGGTTACGTCGTATATCAACACTGGACATGTATATATTCCCGTTCACATTTCGTCTCTTGCACTAATAAAGATCAAATTGTCTTCCACAACAGGTTCAGAACTTTGGCAGATTAGAATAACAATATAATCTCTATCCCGAGAGAGAGAAGTCTGAACCCCCGTGAATCGTGTTGGGGTTGGTGGAGATCGAAGGAAGGTTGATAAAGACATGACTTATAGGGTTTACAAGCTAAACTTCAATTTCGTTCATGACTTTTAGCCAACCATGCAAAGATCTGATGACATTGTCGTGGATTTAACACTGCAAAAAAATCAACATTTTATGATAGCCAATTTCATTATTAATCGATTGCTAAATTCATTTAGTTACCAATTTAGTTGGTCGTCATTTTTTTGTCGTTAATGGTTAGTAAAAGGAATTATATTAGATCGCTTAATTTAGCGATTGAAACTTTAAATTCAGTTGGTAAATTAGCGACTGAAATAAAATTCGATCCCTAAGTAAATTCTATCCCTAATATACATAGTCAATCCCTAAGTAAATTGGAACATCCGATCTCCATCCTGCGATACCAGCAGAATATCTAAATCTGCTGAAATAAAATTTAACTACGAAATTTAATTTGGTTGCTAAAATAGAGCAGGATTTAAAATCTCCATAGCTAATTTAGCAATCGAAAATATATTCGGTCGCTAATTTTAGCAATCGAATTTAGTTTCAATCGCTAAATTACAAACGAAAGTTTTAAATTTGTCTCTATTTTAACATAACTTTATTCTAATACAACTTAATATATATATTCTGACAACAATATCAATTAGTGATATAGACCTTTTTGAACGAATAATATTTATTACAATGTAGAAACACGTGCACAATTACAATATCAACACAAATTAGAATAATATTTATTAAGATATCCAAATGTACATAATTACAATATGAACACCAATAAATTTAATATTTTGTAATGACATCCAAATCATCGTATATAATTACAATATCAACACCAACGAATTTTATTTAGTAACGATATTCAAATCATTAATTTCAAAATACAACTATTTATTCAAAAATATTGATGACATTAATCTCACGACATGAAAAATAATCTAACAACGTAATTTGAAAAACAACTAAAATAGTCAAATAGTCATATCTAATCTATTGATTAATAATCTTTGACAACAAGATCAAAACTTTGGCAAATTATGATCGATAACAATATAATCTCTATCCCAAGAGAGAGATGAGGACAACTTTCTCTTGAAATCTTAATCCTCGTAAGCAGTGTCGAAGTTGGTGGCGATCGATGAAAGGTTGATACACACATGATTTATAGGGTGCGTTTGGTTGAGTAATCATCATGCTTAGTTAAGTGATTACCAGGGAATAAAACATAACATTGGAATAAAGTATAACCTTAGATAAAAACCTTTTTTGGTTGGAGATTTTAATATATAACTTAGTTTAACATTTTACTAAATTATCCTTTTTCTTTGCTCAATCAATTCGATGACGACATAAATATTAAGGTGGTGGTGATGGTGGCGCGAGCGCGGCGGCGATGGCAGCAGCGGCGGCAGCGGTGATAAGCGGGGCGGTGACAAGCGGCGGTGGCCCAGCGGCGCGGCACGGCAGCGGCGGCGGGCGCCAGCGATAAGCGGCAACAGCGGCAGCGTGGCGGCGGCAAGCGGCGGTGGCGGTGGCAGCGAGCGGCTGACGACGATGGCGGCGGCAGCGAAGCGGCAGCGGTGGCGGCGGCAGCGGGCGAGCAGCGATGGCCGGCAAGGCGGCGGCGATAGCGATGGCGCGAAGCGGTGGTGGCAGCGCGGCGGCGCGCGGTGGCGCGGCAACGGCGGCAGCAGCGGTGGCGCGGCGGCAAGCGGCGCGGTGGCGGCGGCAACCGGCAGCGATGGCGGCGATAAGCGGCGGTGGTAAGCGGCGGCCCGGTGGCGGCGGCAACGGCGTGGCGATGGCGGCGATGGCGGCAGCGTGGCGGCGGCGATACGCGCGATGGCGGCAGCGGCGGCACAGCGGTGCGGCGGCGGCGCAGGTGGCAGCGGCAGTGGCGAGCGATGGCGGCTACGATGGCGGCCAGCGGCGGCCCGGTGGCGCGGCGATGGCCGGCGGCCCAGCGAGCAGCGGCGGCGGCGCGCGCGTGCGGCAGCGGCGGCAGCGGCGCACGGCGGGCGCGGCGCGATGGCGGCAAGGCAGCGAAGCGGCGGCAGTGGCGGCGGCAAGCGGCGGTGGCGCGGCGAAGCGGCAGCGGCGGCGGCGACGAAGCGGCAGCGATGGCGGCGGCAGCGGCGGCCAGCGTGGCAGGCGATAGCGGCGGCGCGATGGTCGGCGATGGCGGCGGATCAGCGACGGCAGCGGCACGCGCGGCGACGCCGGCCCGGCGGCGGCGGCAGGCGGCGGGCGACGGCGGCGGCGCCGGCGGCAGGCCGGCGGCGTGGCGGGGGCGACGGCGGCGTGGCGGCAGCGACGGCGGCGCAGCGGCCGACGGCAGCGGCGGCGGCGACGACGGACGACGGACGACGGACGACAAATCGATTGAGTTTTGACAAATTGACATTTAATATATTGCTAGGGGTAATATTGGAAAAAAGTTTCCTTAACCCCGGGAATCAACAAAAACCTTGGTTCTCCAAGGTTTTTCGATTCCCCCTAAAAAGGTTTTTGTTCATAACCAGGTAATGAACAATTACCAAGTAATTGTTTATAACTTAAACCAAACAAGGTTTTTGTTGATAACCTTGTTAGGTTATCAACAAAAACCCTCAACCAAACGCACATGACTTATAGGGTATACAAGCTGAACTGCAATTTCGTTCATGACTATTAACTAAGCATAGGAAGATCCGATGACGCTGTCGTGGATCCTAGCACTACAAGAAAATCATCATTTTATGATGGTCAATTTCGTTCCTAATCGGTCGCTAAATTCATTTAGCGGCTGATTTAGTTGGTCATCATTTTTTGTTCATTAATGGTTAGCAATCAAAATTATATTCATCGCTAAATTTAGTAATTGAAATTTTAAATTTGGTGAGTAATTAATTTCGGTTGATAAATTAATGACAAAACTTTTAAATCTATTGCTATTTTAACATAATTTTAGTCCAATACAACTTTCACTATAACAAAAATTTTAAAAGACAACGGTGAAAAACTATTGTCTATGACCTAAAAGACCGTGGTAAATTGACACGTTGAGAAATATATGACGCTCAAAGACAACGGTTAAAAACCGTTGTCTATTTTTTAAATCGACAATAGTTTTTCACCATTGTCTTTGAATGCCCTATCTTTCTCAATGCGTCGATTTACTACATATTTTTTAAATCATAGAAAATGATTTTTCACCATTGTGTTTCAAAACAAAAGACAACGGATTATAATAGTTGTCTTTGAGTGCTTTATCTTTCTCAATGCATTGATTTACCATAATTTTTTGTGTCATGCCCTGGGGTAGACTTTATCCGGTCAACGGACGGTACACCCCTTATTCACCAAGAAGGATCATCAACCAGATGGATATGAGGCTTGACCATTGAATCTAACTCAGGTGAATAGGTCCACCCGAATGGCCTATCTAGTCCGTAGCAAACGGCTACGGTAAAGACACGTCAAATCCGTTTATGGTTGAGGCTTGACCAATAAGCCTAGTGAGGTGAATAGGCCCACCCGAATGGTCTATCTAGTCCGTAGCAAACGACTACGGTAAAGACAAGGCAAATCCGTTGATGGTTGGTCACTTACCAAAAGTGAAAAGTGGGAAGATAGAGGAACGCCGCATGAGATTGGCAAGAAGATGGGCATAAAGGGCCAATGCGAGGAGGTATACTCGGACCGGAGGACACAGAGGGACTGCATGTATGAGGCATGAGCAAATATAGGGGAACTGCACAAGTGTAGGATATGCAATGGTTATGTAACATGAGAAAGTATGTATGCATGAGAGTTCTGGTACACATGAGAGCACATGTACACCCCACTGGATGCACCTCAGATCTGACACATCGTCAGACATGACATGAGTGTGCACTCCAGGATTTTGTATGATTGTGCTTTTTCTGATGATATATATTTACATTTTATCAAAAAAAAAAATATACATATCTAGAATGGTTTATTTGGACAGAGTGGTTTATTTGGACAGAGTGGTTTTGGACAGAGTGGTTTGAGAGGGATCCAGGGCGGTATTGCCCCAGGGAGGTTTTTGACAGAGTGGTTTCGAGCAGGGCGGTTTTGGACAGAGTGGTTTGAGAGGGCAGATGCATCAGGGCAGTTTTGGGCAGAGTGGTTTGAGAGGGCAGAGTTTAGGCTTGCAAGTAATGGCAGGGTGGTTTCGAGCAGGGTGGTTTCGAGCAGGGTGGTTTTGGGCAGAGTGGGTTGAGAGGGCAGAGTTTTGCAGAGTAGTCTTGAAAGAGAGGTTTTACTCCTCCAGGGGGGTTTTGGCAGGGCAAGCATGGCCAGGATGGTTTTGAGCAGGGTGGTTTTAGCAGGGTGGTTTTCACAACACCAGGCAAGTGATGGCAGGGTGGTTTCGAGCAGGGCGGTTTTTGAGCGGGTTGGCTTTTGTATCTCCAGGGGAGTTTTTTGGTAGCGTGGTTTTACAGGGCAGAAGTCAAGCCTGCAAACACTACCAGGACGGTATCGTACAGGGCAGTTTTTGAGAAGGGTGGTCTTCGCAGCTCCAGGGCGGTTTTTTGCAGAGTAGTTTTGGAAGAGAGGTTCTTCTCCTCCAGGGCGGTTTTGGCAGGGCAAGCACGGCCAGGATGGTTTTGAACAGGGTGGTTTTGGTCAGGGTGAATTCTCTCCAGGGTGGTTTCGACAGAGCGCCTGATCAGGGCAGTGGAAAAAAAAAAAAAGGGCAGTTATGTTTCCTCAAAGCTAGGACGGTTTCACGAAGAGATGGAGCAACCTTGTGCCTAAGGCCAAAGCAGATTG